>BQNB010099588.1:0-18146 GCA_026074375.1 Tanacetum coccineum | reverse complement strand
TCTCTGTAAAGCTCTAATCTGGGCCTCCATGGCCTGGATCTTGCTTTCAGAGTGAGACCATGCCTGTCGGGCAATAACAGCCTCATGCTCGTAAGAAGAAGCCATCGAGAGAATGTATCTCCTCTCTCTCCTCCATATAGAAACCTGAGCTCCAGCAAGGCTTGATCATCCTGTGCGTCCTCACAACGTACATAAAGCTCCTGAGCATCCTGCCTCTGAGTGTGGCAAGATCTACAACCCTGTCATTGACCTCCCCTATGGAGGTCATCGCTCTACTCTCAGAAGCACGGATACTAGTATCCACAAATCCATAGTCAACCCTATAGGCTAGAATATATCCATTCTGCCAAGCACCAACAGCTGATGAACTCTCCCCCACCTCATACCTACTAGTGGGAGCAGTAAAACAAGCCCTCTTCTGAAGCGGCATATCCGCCTTGGGAATATCATCCCTGTAGTGGATTGTAATAATAGGAGTGGTGATCGTATCTCTGATGGCTGGTGGGTAGATGGTGATGCAGCTCTCCATCGAATCCTGGCTGCCCTGTAGCTCAATGGCGCCTCAACATAAGTAGGGCTAGTAGGTGGTGATGGTAGGGGTAGTGGTAGTGAAGGAATCTGGGGGAGTGGAGATGACCAGGGTGATAATAGAGATGGTGGTGGTGTAGGTATGGCAAGAAGTCTATCAACCTCTGCTCAGACGGAAATGGTATAGGTGCCTGAGCTCAGATAGACATCCTAGCAGTGGTACGGTATGCAGGTGGAGGTGGTGTAGCTGCAGACTCATCAGTCTCGAATAGCTCTGTCTCCTCAGCGGAGGGGACAGGGTCTGCAGCTGGAGGAACATCAGTAGAGTCGGCAGGAGCTAGGTGCTCCTCCTCCTCCTCGTTTTCCTCATCGTCATCGTCATCGTCATCGTCATCGTCATCGTCATCATCATCATCGGATGACTCATCATCATCGTCTCCTCTATCGGCATGATCCTCCTTAGGGTCCTCCTCTGGATCAGAGTCACCAATGTAGCCCAACGATAGGGCTGCAGGCGAAGTATCATCTGGTAAAGGCTGATCCTCCATAGGTGCCTCATCCTCAGATGGTACTAAGTACTCAGGGTACTCAGGCTCAGGTACATAGATAAGCGGTGCCCGCTCTAGCTCCTCAGGGCCAGGCACATAATCAGGTGAATGTGGGTGCTCAAGACCAGGAACGTAATCTGGTGAAGGTGGTGCCTGTCCCGGACTCTGTGGTGCGGCCTCTAGTGAATCTGGCTGCTCCATGCCGAAGAAACAGATACCCCAGAATGGTACGTCCTCAGATGAAATGGACGTGTAGGTAACTGTGGATGGCGACATGACTGTTGAAACAAAAAAATAAACTTATATAAGTATATTATATAAGATCAGTACAATATATACGAAATATAATATAAGCACGTATATAGATCATGAAAGCATCTAGTCTAACCAACTAATGCAACTCAATAGTGTATGTATGTCCCATGAAAAACATTTGTATGAAGCAATGTTTGTAAAAACGGTTATAGTCCAAGTAAAAATATTTGACCTAGTTCTCTATAACCTTGACTCTATACCAATCTGTAACACCCCAAAATAGGGTCACAGCGGAATATGGGTCCGGGAGTGTTACATCATAGATCAATAGCACAAGATATTAGAACGACCTCTATATGAGTCGTTTGAAAATGATACATTGAATTAAATAAATTATTTGATACAAAAGCCCATGGCTTAACTTGTTCATCCGTGAAAAGTGTAAAGATGTCAATACATAACAAATACTCCAAAATGTAATGCATTTAAATCTCCATGCCAAATGACTCCCAAATTGTTGACCCCCAATGTATCTTTGTTCTTGTACCTTATTGACCTGAGAAAAACATGCTTTAAAACGTCAATATAAAGTTGGTGAATTCACAAGTTTATGTAAATATAATGTAGGACCGCAAGATTTCCAAGTGCATGACTATTGTAACACATACAATATCACAAAAATGTAATTACGTTTCCTTAAGATCATGACACTAAAGCTCGACATGTATGAATTGCAATCTAAATTGCCAACATTGCCCTTGATGATGTTCTAACGCACAACATCCCGAATCCAACATGATATACGTCCGTTGGCTGGCAAACCAACACAGTGAGCGCTACTCACCCGAATGGGGAGGTCAATCCCAAATAGATCTATTTATAACATTCGTGCTTACACAAAGTAATTGACAGTTCATGATAATGGGCTCAGTGGGTTATCGCTACTTAGGTAAATACGTAATCATGTTAAAATGTACACTTGCATCCAATTTGTAAAACAATGCATGTTTCTCACCCTAAAAATTGCAAATCATTGTAATTGTATAAAAGCGGAGCTATGAACTCACCTCAAGTGAATGGATTGATTATCTAAATCAAATAAGTGAAATGTCTCAAGAAATCCGAATGCAACCTAATTAATTGTGGGCCGTATGAGTATAGTGTATTTAATATAAATACGACATCATAAGTTATATAGTTACACCACCACCTAATAGTTTTTGTTTAGTTTAAAATGTTAAAACAATATTTATATTGTACTTGTTAAATAAATGTCTATTTATTTATGTGTGTAAAATAAAATGTTACCTTTGTCCAATAGTTGTTTATTAGTTAATAATACATGATTTAGTATTTTTATTTGATTATATAATGATGTTATATAATTAGTTTAATTGTTTTATAAAATAATATTTATACATTTATAAACCGTATATAAATATTATATAAATAATACGACAATATTTCTTAAGGTTTTTATAGCCCAAACGGACCCAAAAACCCTCGTAAAGTACTTTTTACATTTCCATCAGAATGTTAAATTTTTATAAAAGTCATAGAAAATTATTTATAAAAATTAATTGGTTTTATACTTTCTATTTATTTGAAATCTTTGAAAACTCATGACTTGCATTTGAACCTCGGTTTCCCGCGTGTGCTATATATGTAATTGTTTCGTGACAGATAAACCTATGTAAATAAATGTCCACTGTTTGCATCTAAAATTCGCTTTCCGAACTCAGTAATTCAAAACAATTTATAAAAGTATTTTAATAAACTTAAAACTTGTAAAACTCGTAACTCACTCGTTTTAATTTTGTTTTTCGAGTTTCTTATATGCTTAGAATCCTCATGACATGTACTATCATTATAAAATATTTATAAATTTCTGTCAAATTTGTAACAGTAATGGTTTTTATAAAATATCTTTTATAAAAACACTATTATATATTTAATTATCGTAAACTTGTAAATGTCATAACTTCTTCGTTATGGCTCGGTTTTTCAAGTTCTTTATATGCTTACGATCCTTGTAATATGTAATAATTTAATTAAATGTTTCCATAATTTTATAAATTTCGAATTCTAACAGTAGCATTGAAACAGTAGGTTATATATATTTTTTATAAATCTAATTCTATAAATTACTCCTTGGTTCAAATTTGTACAAGTCCTTTACAATTCTTTATACCCTATGTCATACATATTTTGGGTCCTCTAATTTGTCCATAATGATTGTCCAAGAAACTTGTCCTCATGATATTTGTACATAAACTTTATAAATAAAACTTCAACAAATTAATTTTCAAACTAGACGTATAAATTAATTAACATTTATATAAAGCGTGTACTTCCATTTTAAGCATTATTTCACCATTCATATATATAAATTCGAAATTTTATAAGAGATTGTAATATTCCATAAATCATAAAAACAAACCTAGGTGGTGATTAACATAGATAACAAGTATGTAGAAACATGTAATGAATTGTTAAATTTTTATAAAAGTCATAGAAAATTATTTATAAAAATTAATTGGTTTTATACTTTCTATTTATTTGAAATCTTCGAAACCCTAATAAGAAAACCCTAACTTTCTTCCTTGATATAACCCTTGTTAATACCCAACCAAGCTTCCAATTCAATTTGTATCACCTTAGATACACTTAATATTAATGCTTGAACACTTGTATCTTGCTAGAATAAAAATTTATATGAAACCCTAAATGTTAAATCTTGAGCCGTGGGTTTGTGTTGGTTGGGAGAGAGTTTTTGCTTTGATTATTTGCAAGAAATGAGAGAGTGTGAGTTTACTTACCTAGTGCTTCCTTTATATAGCAAGGGTTAAGGTTAACAACCCTAAACTAACTAAGGTTAAGTAAATGGGTTAGGGTACAATATGTAAGAGCTCTCCTCCTCCCTAGGAGGAGGGAGACGCATGTTGTGAGGAGGGGGGAAGGACATTGACAAGCCAATTTCTAGTAAGTTGTATTATGTAAGGTACTTTGGTCCTTGGTTGAGTTAGTTAATTAAAAGGAAGAAAAGTTTGAGTTTGGTTTGTGTTTTATCATATTGGATCCAGCCTATGGTTTAAATATTGAACAAATGAGTTAATTTTTGTGTAATGGGTATAATAGTGGGTATTTGTTTGAGTATAGATAGGTATAGGTATTTCCGGGTATGCCAAAATGTATTTTATTGCGAAACGTAAACGTTTTACGTAACCGATAAAAATAAAATATGAAAAGTTAATAATTATTCTCATAATAATTATATCACTTGCTTGACGTAAACTTTTACTTGTTTAATGCCCGTTTACGTTGAATGTCGATTTTTAGTTTATGCGATTTAACTAAACGATGAAAATTAAAAGTAAATGCGTAAATCCCTAAAAATAAATAATGGAAAGTGGTGAGTCGTAAAATGACCTGAAAATGTGAAATGTTACAGTCTCCCCCCGTTAGAAGAGCCTTGTCCCCAAGGCTTAAGTCGCAACACTTGACGAAGGTACGGGTTTAGTGAAGAGATGCGGATACTTCTTTTGAAATTGGTCTTCACGTTCCCATGTGAACTCAGGACCCCTCCTAGAGTTCCACCGAACCTTGAAAATCGGGATACGGCTTTGCTTCAACCGTTTGATTTCTCGATTCATGATCTCTACGGGTTCCTCCACAAAATGAAGCTTATCATCAATCTGAAGTCCATCCAATGGAACGGCTAATGGTTCGTCGAAATAACATTTCTTCAAGTTGGATACATGAAACGTACTGTGAACCATGCTCAACTCTTGTGGAAGCTCAAGCTTTTAAGCAATGGCTCCAACCTTTTTTAACACCTTGAAGGGTCCAACATACCTAGGGTTTAGCTTTCCCCGTTTGCCAAAACGTACAACCCCTTTTCAAGGTGAAACCTTAAGCATAACTTTATCCCCAACTTGAAATTCCATCGTCTTACGCTTTAAATTGGCGTAACTCTTTTGTCGGCCACGAGCGGCTTGCATCCTTTGTTTGATTTGAATGATCTTCTCGGTTGTCTTTTGAACCATTTCTGGACCGGTGAGTTGAACTTCTCCAACCTCGGCCCAACAAACAGGTGAACGACACTTTTGACCGTAAAGTGCCTCAAATGGTGCAGCCTTGATGCTAGCGTGATAACTATTGTTATATGAAAACTCAACTAATGGCAAATGTTTAACCCAACCATTTCCAAAGTCGATCACACAAGCACGGAGCATATCCTCGAGGGTTTGGATAGTCCTTTCGCTTTGTCCGTCTGTTTGTGTGTGGTATGCGGTACTCATATCCAAGCTAGTACCCAAGGCCTTCTGAAGTGACCTCCAAAAATTTGATGCGAATCTACTATCACGATCACAAATGATTAAGACGGGTATTCCATGCCTCGTGACTACTTCCTTGAGATACATTCTTGCCAATTTCTCCATGGGATTAGTTTCCCTCATTGGTAAGAAGAGTGCAGATTTAGTAAGTCGGTCTACAATCATCCAAATGGTGTCATAACCTTGTGACGATTTAGGAAGCTTCGTGACAAAATCCATAGTGATATTATCCCACTTCCATTGAGGTATCTCAGGTTGTACCAACAAACCCGATGGCCTTTGGTGTCCAGCCTTGACCTTAGAACATGTCAAACATTTGCGAACATAGGTGGCGATGTCGGCCTTCATATTGGGCCACCAATATAACTTCTTCATGTCCTGATACATCTTGTCGGAACCTGGATGAATAGAGTACTTTGACTTGTGGGACTCGTGCATGATCACAGTCCTTAAATCACCATAACATGGCAACCAACTCCTGCCATTTAAGCATAGAGTTCCGTCGGCATGGGGTTCCAACTTTTCCTTTGGTATATCATTCCTGATCATACCTCCTACGTCTTCATTCTTGAAGTTCTCTGGTTTCTGTGCTTCTATTTGAGCTTCCAAAATTTGTTTGGGGAGATTCAAACCGATAGTCATGACTAAGGCTCGAACCCGTAATGGCTTAATCTGTTCTTTACGACTTAAGGCATCGGCCACTACGTTTGCTTTACCCAGGTGATAACGAATTTCACAATCGTAATCACTGAGCAACTCTAACCAACGATGTTGCCTCATGTTCAGCTCCTTTTAGTCAAGAATGTGTTGTAAACTCTTGTGGTCAGTGAACACCGTACACTTGGTTCTGTACAAATAGTGCCTCTAAATCTTTAGAGCAAACACTACTGCACCAAGTTCCAAATCATGAGTAGTATAATTTTTCTCATGAATCTTCAATTGTCGTGATGCATAAGCAATCACCTTCTCGTTTTGCATCAAAATAGCACATAATCCTTTATGCGAAGCATCACAATAAACAACAAAGTTCTTAGCTCCTTGAGGTAGAGCTAAGATAGGTACGCTACACAACTTATTCTTCAATGTCTGAAAAGCTGATTCTTGCTTGTCACCCCATTCAAAGGCGACTTTCTTCTGAGTAAGCT
Organism: Tanacetum coccineum; assembly: GCA_026074375.1. Classification (NCBI taxonomy): domain Eukaryota; kingdom Viridiplantae; phylum Streptophyta; class Magnoliopsida; order Asterales; family Asteraceae; genus Tanacetum; species Tanacetum coccineum. Next base: position 11,333 of record BQNB010099588.1, on the reverse strand, counting down.
TAGTCATTGGCTTAGCAACCTTCAAAAATCCTTCGATGAATCTTTGATAATAACCGGTAAGACCTAAAAATTGGCGAATCTCCGTTGGAGTCTTAGGAGATGCCCAATATTTTATGGATTCAATCTTGGCGGGATCCACGTGAATGCCTTGACTATCAATCACGTGGCCGAGAAATTATACCTTGGGAATCCAAAATTCACATTTAGAGAATTTAGCATACAATTCCTCTTTCTTTAGCAAATCCAAGATTAACCTAAGATGCTCTTCATGTTCTTCCTTGTTCTTCGAGTAGATGAGGATATCATCAATAAAGACAATCACAAATTTAGCCAAATATGGCTTGCACACCCGATTCATTAGATCCATAAATACCGCCGGTGCGTTCGTTAACCCAAATGGCATAACTTGAAACTCATAATGACCATAACGGTTTCTGAAAGCGGTCTTTGGAATATCTCATTCAGGAACTCGTAACTGATGATAGCCCGATCTTAAATCAATCTTTGGGTAGAACTCAATCCTTGAAGCTGATCAAATAAATCATCAATCCTCGGGAGTGGATAATGATTCTTCACCATTAGCTTGCTCAGTTCTCGGTAGTCAATGCACATTCGAAATGATCCATCCTTCGTCTTAACAAACAAGACCCGGCAAGTCCTCAAGAAATACTTTAGGAAAATCTTGAATGACTGGTACGTCCTCAAGTCGCTTCTCCTCTGACTTGTCTTCGGTCGTCTTTGTAGTAACATGTGCCAAAAAGACATGACATCCTTTTAGCATGTACTTATGTGTTTTAGTGCACGAGATGATGTTCAATTGAGTCTCGTTTCCCTGGTTGCTTCCGTTACCTCGGACAATCAATGTCTCGTTTCTGAAGGGAATACGAACGAGTTTCTCATCACAAACAATGACCGCATGGTACTTTGCCAGCCAATCCATACCAATTATAACGTCGAAACTACCAAGTTCTACGGGAATTAAATCGATGTTAAATGGATGATTTAAGAAGTTTAATGTACAACCCCGAATGATAGTGTTTATCCTAATTATTTTCCCGTCAGCTAGTTCACTATCGTAATAATGGTCTAATGTAGTTGGTGTGATATCAATTAGAGAGCTAAATGCAGTAGACACAAAACTCCTATCGGCACTAGAATCAAATAAGATGGAACGACTAATGGTTGTTTAAAAGGAACGTACCCATAATGACATTAGAGTCTGGGTTTATCCCTGCATTGCCCACCACATACACCTTTGCTAGAGCATTTCCATTTCCACCTTGATTACCACGGTTTCTGTTCTTTAGCTTTAGGCATTCCCTCTTAAAATTCCCTTGGGCACCACATTCATAACAAACGGTACCCTTCTGATTAGCCCCAGTGGCTCTCTGGTTGTTACCAGTGTTAGCATTGCCAAAACTCCTACAATCACGGGCCAGGTGGCCAACTTTGTTGCATTTGTGGCACTTTGGTGCACACGGACCAGTGTGGTGGTAGTTTCATTTGGAACACTTTGGCAAAAACCCACCATACTCTATTTTCTCACCGGGCCCTGCCGTGTAAGCCCTACCAGTGTTCTGCCTCTTGTTTTGTTGTTAGTTCTGGTTATCTCTAAAGTTGTCATCTTGCTTCTTCTTTTTCTCAGCTTGGCGCTCAGCCATGGTACAGATCTTCTGGTCTATCAATTCGGTTGCAAATTCAATTGCATCCTGCATGGTATTGGGTTTTGATGCCATCACACTGCCGTGGATCATGTCGGGCAGACCACCGACATACTTTTCTATTTCATCAAACTCTAAGGGAAACATCCTCTCGTACATCAATGCTAGTTCTTGGAAACGGTGACTGTAACTCAGCACATCGGTACCATTTACCTTTAAATTCTACATTTCAATTTCCAGCTTTTTGATCTCGCCTCTCGGGCAGTATTTGTTAGTCATCATCTTTTTCAAAGTTTTCCATGGCATAGCATATGCCACATCATGCCCAACAGTCCTAACATGGGAGTTCCACCATGTTAAGGCATTTCCTTGAAGAGTGCAAATTGTAAACTTGATCTGGCATGCGACCGTGCAGTTGCTTATGTGGAAAACGGATTCCATCTTTTCTAACCATTAAGTTAGACCTTCAACTCCTTCGGTACCCTTGAAGTTCAGGGGTTGACATTTGAGGAAGTCAGTGTAGGTACACTCACGAACAGCTCACTCTGTCCTCATGCTACCTATTCCTGAGTCATGGCTATCGTCGCCATTTTTGCTGGTTCGGTTGGCTTCAATTTCTGCCAAGGCGTAAGCAACTCCTTGGGAAATTAATGCCTTGATTCGGGCATCAGTCATAGGTGCGGGGGTGGTGGTTGTTGTGGCTCTTCTTTTTGGTGGCATTTTCTTCAAATCATAAAAAATATAACACACGTTAGATTTCATAATGGTCCTTTTATTTAAATTGTACTTGTTAAATAATGGTCCTTTTATTTATATGTGTAAAATAAAATGTTACCTTTGTCCAATAATTGTTTATTAGTTAATAATACATGATTTACTACTTTTATTGATTATATAATGATATTATATAATTAGTTTAATTGTTTTATAAAATAGTAGTGCACAAGTAATAAAATAGTGCATAAGGTTTTATAAACCTTATATCTTTATCGTTTTAACTCCGTTTTATACGTTTTTTATGTCCACGGTTTCGTATTAAGAAAATCTATCAAAAAATTACATTTATAATATTTTAGTTACTTATGAATAGTAACTTTTACAGTATTTGTGAAAATATATAAAACTACTTTTATATATTTAATTATCGTAACCTTATAAATGTCATAACTTACTCATTTTAATTCCGTTTTGCTCGTTCTTTATATGTACGGATTCTTGACGAGATAAACTATTTAAGTAGAGTTAAGTACATTTTTGGTCCCTGTGGTTTGGTGCATTTTCTCACTTTTGGTCCAAAAATAAAAAAAATTTTGGTTTTGGTCCAAAACACATAGTTTCGGTCCACTTTTGGTCCAAAAGACATAGTTTCGTTTCACTTTTGGTCCAAAAATTTTAGTGCAAATTCACGGGATTGGACTAAAAGTGGACCGAAACTATGTTTTTGGACCAAAAGTAAACCTTTTTTGAATTTTGGACCAAAAGTGAACTCGCACCAAACCACAAGGACCAAAAATGTACTTAACTCATTTAAGTATAATGCTTACAGAATTTGTAAAAATCTGAGTCAACTCAGTAAAATGAAAACAGTTTTATAGAAATATTTTTATAAACTTAAATCTTGTAAAACTCGTAACTTACTCGTTTTAATTCCGTTTTTCAAGTTTCTTATATGCTTGGAATCCTCATGAAAAGTACTATCATTATAAAATTTTCCCATTATTTTACCAGACCTCAAACAGTAAGGGTTTTTATAAAATAAGTTTTATAAAAACACTTTTATATATTTCATTATCGTAAACTTGTAAATTTCATAACTTCTTTGTTATAGTTCGTTTTTTCAAGTTGTTTTTATGCTTACGATCCTTGTAATATGTACTAATTTAATAAAATGTTTCCAAGATTTTATAAAATTCGAATTGTTACAGAAGCTTTAAAACAGCCCCTTTATTTATATAATTTATAAATTAGTTTTTATAAATTATTCCATGGTTCAAATTTGTACAAGTCTTCTATATTACTTTATACCATATGTCATATATATTTTGGGTCCTCTAATTTGTCCATCATTTCATGTCCAAGTAACTTGTCTTCTATAATTATTTGTACATAACTTTGTAATTAAAACTTCAACAAATTAATTTATAAACTAAACATATAATTTAATTAACACTTATATAAAATGTGTACTTCCATTTTAAGCATTATTTCACCACACACATATGTAAGTTCGAACCATAATATACCCATTTATATTTTGTAAATCCATAAAATAACCCTAGGTGATGATTAACATATATAACAAGTATGTAAACATATAAATGAATAATGGAATTGATTAAGATTTAAATAAACCTTAGAGAAGTGTAAGATGATCAAGAACACAAGCTTATACTTAAGCTCAAACCCTATAAATCAAACCCAAGATCAAAACCCTAATTAGAACCCCTAACTTTCCTTCTTGATATAAACCCTAGTTAATACCCAACCAAGCCTCCAATACACTTCCAAACACCACAGATATGCCTACTAATAATGCTTGAACACTTGTATCTTTGTAGAATAAAAATTTATAGGAAACCCTAATCTTTAATATTGAGCCATGGGTTATAGTGAGTGAAGAGAGAGTTTTATGAGTTTGCTTGTGATTTATGAAAGAGTGTGTGAATGTTATCTTAGGACTTGCTTTATATAAGAAGTGGTAATCCATAAAACAACCTTAAGGACATGGTATAGGAAGGGTGGGATAGGTACACATTGTAAGGGCTCTCCTCCTCCCTAGGAGGAGGGAGAAGCATATGTGAGGAAGGGGAAAGGACTTTGACAAGCTAATTTCTAGATACTTGCATCAATGTGTCCTTGGTTGAGTTAGTTAATTATAAGGAAGTAAAGTTTGAGTTTGGTTTGTGTTTTATCATGTTGGATCCGGCCCTCATGCTTATTAAGTGAGAAAATAAGTAATTTTGGGTATTGGGTATAATAGTGGGTATTTGTTTGAGTATAGATAGGTATATGTACTTCCTTGTACGCTTAAATGTATTTTATTGCGAAACGTAAACGTTTTACGTAACCAATAAAAATAAAATATGAAAAGTTATAAATTATACTTGTAATAATTATATAACACTTGCTTGTCTTTTAAGGACTGCATCTTGTCATTCATAGTTCTAAGACATTTATCATATTCAAGATGTGATAATTCATCTTATTAGTTAGCAGGTTTACTATGACCATCTAACTTATATTCCTCAGCATTGATATTAAAATATCACTCCATTGATGAGGCATCCTTGCGGATTTATGAATGAGAGTTACATTATACTTTGGTTCGACATTTACATGTTTAACCTTAGTATGACATCAGCAAGTGAATTCAGAAGGTTATGTATTTTGTTCTTGAATATCTTTAAGATTTTAGATGCTCCCACTTACTTTTGTAAGTAGAGATAATTCTCTGAATACTAAGTATTTAGGCAACAATAAATTGTTTTTAATTTGGAAACACAAAACACATTTTACAGTTCTCATATCTAGCTTGTTAATAATATGCTTCATAAGATATAAACAAATTTTAAAACTTTAATCAAGACATAATGGGATTCATCCCAATTCATAAATAGATAATGTCTTGAATACCTTCTAGGTTGGAACTATATTGAGTGTATCCATGACATACGCAAATTTCTAACCTTGATAGATTTTGGAGGTATAACAATTAAAGTTATCATAAATTAAACAATATGAATATAGTTTGTTTCAACACATTAGACATGCCATAATAATATGGTATTCTATGAGTATTGGAATTGTGAGACTACATCAGAATTCCTTAGATAACTTAATTCTCTTTTGATCAAATACTTGTCAATTGGGTCGAGCCAAATTAAATACATAGTATTTAAAAACCAATTGCATGCTACAACGTATGTTTCTTTGAACAGTACAATAACTTTATGTTCATGTATGTCAAGAAAACAGAACATGTCAAGTATACGTTACAAGTCTTTGAATAATTCAAGGACATCATGTTTATGTGTTAACAAGAAGACATAACAATTTTACTACTTACTTTATTGTATGAGTCATTGATAAATTCAAGGACTTTATAATTATGTCTTAACCAGACAACATAATTATAATAACTAAATAGTTATGAACGCAAACTCTTGAGTTCAATAGTAATTTCAAGTTAATTTCATACTTCATAATTATGATTATATAATTAACCATAATTATTTTGACTAAAACATATAGTCAATGAGTTGAAGTAGCTTTATATTATATCTTGACATTTAAATGTAATAGGGCAACATACATCGTGTGTGTTTAAGTCCTAGTAGATTTATTAGCTTTCTTACCTTGCGGTCAAGAGAAACCAATAATCATATTGTTATATGTTGTTTCTTGCACACGCTTAAGATTTCTCCCACTTGTGTACGGGACAACATGATCTAAAGTAGACAAACAGTACGACAAGCGCTCGATTATATAAACAATATGATAGTGTCAGAGATATTACAAGTAGATTTCAAACCATAACGTTTAATAAGGAGTTATGGATTATTATTCAATAGATAACGTTTCGGAAAACAACATCAGAAAGGCAACATGTTATCTTATAAAATAAAATGCAAGTTTTCTTAAAAGCATGGTCGTTCATATTCGAAAAGTAATGAATTATTTCAAAGCAAGCTAGAAATAATATGGGCAACTAACAAGGAAATAAATCTTGTAGCTCCCACTGAATTTGACAACATTACATGAATGTATTTTTAGTAATAAAGCGCAAAGCTCCCACTAGATTTATCAACACTGTAAGTGTTACATCACCAGTAGATAGCAAATAGCGATTTATTTACTTCCTACTCTCTTAGAATGCCTACAAGTAGCGGTGTACTTAGGTATTGAACAGAGTATATGAAGTTCTACTTATGTAGATGTGGGACTAGCCATTTATGCTTTCATTAACTTAAACATTTAGCTGCAATTCCTCCTTAATCGGTCTGCCTAGCCACAAGGTTGTTTAGCACTATAAGGAATGAAGTGAGTTAAGAAAAAAAAACTTAGAATACATTCTAGTAATTTTCTTTACTCAATGAGGTTTATTGAGAATTCCTCTTATTCACATTTAAAACTCATACACCGTCTTGACAAGTGCAAAATGTTATTATTTTGGTAGCTATAGACAAAAAGTTCTCTAGTTACACAGAATATTTTATCTTTCAATGATTTCATAACCGGAAAAGGGTAATGAAGGATTGTAAGTGAGTTTGAATATAATGAGAAAATTTCAGTTGTAATCCTATCTTAGTTTTGTCAACCAAGGAGAAAAGATAGGAGCAAGTCTCACTCTTCTTACCAGGAAAAGAGACTATATTTGTCTTTTTAAGAAAACAAACTTTCGTTTACGAATCTTGTTGCAATAACACAATTAATCAGAACACAGAAAGTTCAATTTTAGTATTTTAGATAATTATATTCGAAAAAAGAATTAACTAACCAATTAATTACTAATAAGACTAAGATCCAACTTGACCTCCCACTTATTACAGAAGGTCTGACCAACGTGTAAACAAGTAGGGCAAGAGGTAAGCGGCGTGCGTTAATTGCGTTGTAAATGAAACTCTTAGTTTTATGAGACACATGACTTTAGTAACTCATATAGTAATGTCATATACATGTTTTGTCTTATTTTATGCCTCAGGTCCAAGGTCTGACCAAGTAACTAGATTTAAATCCACCAAAAAAGAATGTGCAAAAATTAACATAGATCTGACCTATGAAAAAAATTTCCATGGGTTGGAAGGGCCTTGAGGTCTGACCAGATATGTCAATCCAAGTGCACGTGTTCTTAGTTTGGTTGGTATATGCTTAAAATTTCACATAGGGGTATACACATAAGTTTATAAAAACATGTGTCAAAAACGTGTACAAAAAAGCATGCAAAACATCTTTGTATCATAAGTTAAGAAAAATATTTTGTTAATTTAGTTTTTAGATGTGCTAATATCGAGGGAAAACATTAAAATTTGACCAAACCCTATATTGTACTCTTACATGTGTCCGAAGACACAAGTTCTTCTAATAATTGCCTCATATGCCGAAGCATGAAGTGGCACGGGAAAAGATTAAAGCTCAATTAAACTCTAGACAACCAATAAAGCCATGGTGAGTAGTGAATTATCATTAATAAGAGCATAAAAACTTTAAATTTCTAAGAAAACAAGTTTCATGGTTTTATGTCCGTATTTATTTGTCCAAAAACAAGTTTTACAAATAACACATAGCATGTCACTAGGAGTTAATAATTATGTGTGTAATTTAACAGACAAATTTAAACCAAGATTCGAGTAAGTTCGTCATGGGAAGTCACGTTTCTAAGCGCAATATTATAGGTAACCACACCCGAATGACACTTAAACTCGCAAGAATCCTTAGTTTAAATAAAACAAGTTTCTCTTGAAGTATTAGTCCGTTTATAATTTCAAAAATCTTTTGCATATAGTATCAAGTCACATGGAATATTAACATATAGCACATAAAAAAGAAGAAAGAGGGTGAGGTGAAGACACACTCTATATCGAAAGCAGTAAATCACATAATACTCCGAGTTCTCAAAGTGAGACTTCCCTAAACTGAGAACCAAAAGACTCTCACTAGGTTTTCAGCTCAGTACCTAGATCGCCACATGCTTGTGTACTAAGACATATGGAATTGTCAAATTGCAGTTCAAATATTACGCCTTAGCATGTTTTGATTTAGCACTAAGTGCTCATTGTCGAAATTATTGCATAGCTATTTGCTTGAAACAAATGAGTTGTGTCTCAAACCACTATATGATTTAGTAAAGAGAGAAAACAATATGGTGTTCATTAATCTCATAATAAGGATAATTAAGATCTTATTTATAAAGTTATATATGGCTTGCTTTATGGTGTTTAGAACAAACAGTCAAGAATGAACCTGTTAAGCAATAACTAAATCCTACCCACCTAAATCATCAATCAAAGCACAAAAACATAAACCCGCAACTCAGTTACAAAAAAAAACCTATTAGTTATTGATATAATTTGAATTTTAAACCAAAAAGGATATCTTTGATTATGATTAAACAAACCACTTGAGTAAGGAGACTAAAGAAGAGGATTATGATTAAGGTTTTGATTTCTTTAGTATGCAGATGAAACTGCCGGATATTTAAATGGCCATATGGGTGTGCAGATGTCGGTGGCCGGTGGTGGCCGGGTGGTGGCGGCAGGCATCAATGAGGGATGTCAGGGTTGGAGATAGAGATTGGATAGGTTTTTTTTTTTAGAAAATGATTGGTTATAAAGAGTGACTAATTAGGATTAGGTGTCAATGATTGGTGGATGTCCGAGTTTATTAGGGTTTTGGTGTATCCAAGGTTAAAGAAGAAGTGGTAGTGGAAAATTGAGAAGTCATTATACTTATTCTCTTATATTAATGCTTTTTCTAAAATTTACATTTATGGCACATAAGTTTTAAATTTCACATCCGCTTTTTTTGTTGTTTTTTCTATTTGATTTTTAACACATGTAATTTTTATGTTGTTTTTTCTATCGTGAGTTCACAAAAACGAATTTATACTTATTTTTTTGTCAAATTAGGAAATAACTAAGTTTTTTTAATTCAAAATCTTCTAAAAGAATAATAATTATAATTAAATTCTTACTAAATAAAGTATGATTTGATTTATTTGAAATACGAATTCTCCACTTGACGTTTTCCTTTACATATATAATATATATATATAATATGTGATTAGTTTATCTTTCATATTAGTTTATGAGGAGAGTTATACTGGATATAAAAAAAGTTGGATACCAAGAGAATCATCCCCACCATGTATCTAAAAAGAAATCAATGGCTGAGATTAATTTTTTTTTATTATTTCGCCTATTTTTAAAAACTTAAGTATCTCTTAAACCATTAATCATTAAGCGAAAAAAATATACCATCACGACGAGCATTTAATTATTTTTCCTTAGATATACAATTTGATATACTTTCGGCAAAAATTTCTTTTTCGTTTTTTCACGTTTTTTTGTTTTTTCACGTTTTTTTCGATGTTGAAACTTGCATGAAAATATCATATTTGATTAAACACTAATTTAAATATTCGTATAAAATCATATATGATATAACACTAAAATCGAATTACATGTAATTGCATGAAACTTAAATATCATATATGATTTAACACTAATATCATATATAATTTTATCATTTGTGATTTATCAGTAATATCATATATAATTTTAAATATCTTATATGATTTAACACTAATATCATATATGATTTCTCATGCAAGTTTCAACAACGAAAAAACGAAAAAAAAAGTGAGAAAAATGAAAAAAAATTCGTCGAAAGTATATCAAAGAAAGATAATTTAATGCTCGTCGTGATGGTAAATTATTTTTCGCTTAACGATTAACGGTTTGGGATATATTAATATCTGAGAAAAAAGGATGAAAATGGTTTTGAGGTTTAATCTTATTCATCTGATCAAGATGGAGATGGATGGTGGGGATTAGTCCCTTGGTATCCACATTAATTTTGGTATCAAATGAAATTAAATCTTTAGTTTCTTATCCAAATTGTATTTAATTTATCATATCAAAATATAATTCAAACATTCATGATATCACTCGTGCTAATATCTTATGGGATTAATAAGCAATTTATTGGTTGAAGATTCATAGATTCATATCCATACGACTTATACGAGTAACTTGTGACCTCCATTGTTCTATAATTGTCGTCCAAGTTGGTAGGCTCAATAACTCTAGAAAACGAAATGAAAACGACGGCTTAGCCACTAAATTGGTTGTATATGCGGAAGTAACAACGTAAGACTTAAAAATATTTAAAAATGATTTATTGGTCATTCTTATATTTCTTTTAACGAATGAGGTACGCGGAACAAGTATAGCAGGGGCGGAGCTAGAAAATTAACATCGTAAGGATAATTTTTAGAAATTTCACACCAAATCGGCACGTTAAGGGGGCATATTACAAAGACATTATGCTATTTTAAAATTTTTACACAATAATTTTTTTTCGCTAGGGGGAACGTGCCCACCCTGCCCCCTCCTCTCTTCGCCCGCCTCTAAAGCATAGCCTCTCGGTATATGTGGTTTAACGAGGTGGGTTACCCGTGCTCCGCCGCGGGGAGCGAGGGACAAATGCTGCAACGTACCGATAACCCAAAGGGCTATTTTTGTAAATTGCTAAAAAAAATTAAGTTAGCGTTCGTTAAGTAACGACCGACCCAAAGGACTACTTTCGTAAAAAAAAAAAAACTAACGGTCGTTACTTAAGAGCCGTTAGTGGGGGAGGGGATATTTTGAAAAATTATTTAAAGTGAGAGTAGTTTTCGAAATTTGCCACATAGTGTGCGCTATTTTGTAAAATTTACATGGGCCAGGTCAATTGGTTATGGGTCGCGTTGTGGGACGGGTCAACCAGTGTGAGACATGGGTGCGGGTCAGGTTGATTATCCTGCTAAATGTATATTTAGTATAATTTGTGCGTGTTAAACCTTCTCAATCAATCCAGCTTATATAAATATATATATATATATATACATATATGTATATATATATATATACATATATGTATATATATATATACATATATGTATATATATATATA
>BQNB010099587.1:1541-24890 GCA_026074375.1 Tanacetum coccineum | reverse complement strand
AACAACCAGCAGCAGCTACATATTCAGCTTCAGCTGAAGACATAGCTACAGGTTACTTTTTAACACTTCAGCACACAAGTTTGCCTCTTAGCAACTGATAAGCACCTGAAGTGCTTTTCTTGTCCATGTTGCATCCAACATAGTTAGAGTCTGAGTATCCTTTAAGTCAAAACCTGAACATTTTGGATACCACAGACCAAGACTGGGAGTACCCTTTAGGTACCTGAAAATTCTCTTAACAGCAATAAGGTGGGATTCCTTAGGATTTGCTTAATATCTTGCACAGAGACAAGTTGAGAATTGAATGTCATGTCTGCTTGCAGTTAGATACATTAGTGATCTAATCATACCTCTATACTGAGTCGCATTTACAGCTTTTCCATTGAGATCAGGTCCTAAGTTGTTAGGGGGTACCATTGGAGTCTTCACTGATGAACCATTTATGTCATACTTTTTCAGCAGATCCTTAACATATTTTTCTTGGTTGATTAGAATGCCTCTTTCAGATTGTTTAATCTGAAATCCGAGGAAGTATGTGAGGACACCATCATGCTCATTTCATATCTTTGAGTCATCAGTTTAGCAAACAGTTTGCATAATTTTATGCTAGTAGACCTAAAAATGATATCATCAGCATATATTAAAACCAGAATCACATCAGTTTGAGTTTTGTAGACAAACAAAGTGTTGTCTATCTTTCCTCTTACAAACTTGTGTTCAGTAAGAAAGGTTGAGAGAGTTTCATACCATGCTCGTGGAGCTTGTTTAAGTCCATAAAGGGCTTTGTCTAGTTTGCAGACATGGTTGGGGAACTCATTACTCTCAAAACTTGGAGGTTGTTTGACATAAACTTCTTCTTTTAGTTTACCATTGAGGAATGCACTTTTGTCATCCATTTGATAAATTATAAAGTTCATGTAAGTGGAAAAGGCAAGAAAGATTCCGATTGCTTCAAGTGTTACAACTGGAGCAAAAGTATCATCATAATCTATGCCTTCTTGCTGATTGTAGCCTTGAGTTACAAGTCTTGCCTTGTTTTTTATGACTATTCCAGTTTCATCTCTTTTGTTCCTGAAAACCCATCTTGAGCCAATTATGGTTTTGCCATAGGGTGTAGGAACTAATGTCTAGACTTTGTTTCTGGAAAATTGGTTTAGTTTATCTTGCATAGCATCAACCCATCCAGGATGCTTTAGTGCTTCAGAGACTTTTTTAGGTTCATCTTCAGAGAGAAAATCTACAAAGAGACGTTCATGAGCTGAAGCAGCAGTGAGTTGTTTGGCCATGGCTCTTGTGAGCATTTCTGCCCCTGGATTACCAATGATATTTACCAGCTCAATGTGCTTGTCTTGAGACCATCTGTCTTGAGGAGCTGGAGTGACCATTGATGGAACAGGTAAGGGTGGACTTGGGATTTAAGTAGTATTTTATGCTGAAGTATCCTCTGCATTTGGAGAGGATAAGTGTTCAGATATCTGAATGTCTTTAGTGTTTAGGAGATTATCAATGATTTGTTCATCATTGGTGTGATTGAAATGTTCAGAATAATCATCATTTAAGATTTCATCATTTTGAACAGATTAATCATTTTGATTTGTTTGACCATTTTGGTCAGATGAAACTTACATTTCAAGAACGATGAAACTTCAGTTTCAAGAACCACCGATTCAGGACATTCATAGGGTTCTATGAAGGACACATCATTGCTGTTTGTTTGATACCTTTGAGAAGGTTCATAAGGATGAAGATATTCATCAGGTGGATATCTTTCTGATTTAGCAATGTTGATGTTGTCAACTGAAGGTTTTGAGAATTTGATAGCCTCAGGGCTTTCATCAAATGTGATGTGATAGGTTTCTTCAGTTTGTTGTCTTTTAGTGTTAAAGACTCTGAAGGCCTTGGAGACAAGTGAGTATCCAAGAAGATAACCATCACTAGCTTTTTCATCAAATTTTCCTAAATGATCTTTATGATTATGGATGTAAACTGGACATCCAAAGACATAAAGAAAACTGATGTTTGGGATTCTCTTACGAAAGATATCATATGGAGTTTTGAGATGTCTTTTCATAATGGTGGATCTGTTTTGAGTGTAGCATGCAGTGGCTACAGCTTCAATCTAATATTGTTTAGAAAAGACAGATCCTAAAAGCATTGTTCTTGCAGCTTCTATGAGGGTTTTATTTTTCCTCCCAGCAACACCATTTTGCTCAGGTGTGTAGGGAGAATAGAAATTTTGAGAAATCCCTTTTTTATCATAGAAGTTGACAAGAATGTTATTCCTGAATTCAGTACCATTGTCAGTTCTGAGTTGTTTGACTTTGATGTCATTTTGATTTTCAACTCTTTTAATGAAAGACATGATGGTTTTAGGTGCTTGACTTTTCTTCTTTAAGAAGTATACCCAGGTGTATCTTGAGTACTCATAAAAAATAACAAGGGTATACTTTTCATGGTTAATGGACCTGGGAGTTACAGGTCCAAATAAATCCATGTAAAGAAGATGAAGACATTTCTTGATAGAGGATGTCTGTTTTGTTTTGAAGCTGGCCCCATGATGTTTTCCCTTTTCACATGATGAACATGGTTTATCTTTTTAGTAGACAAGTGAGGGAAGACCAATAACAAGATTTTGTTTTGCTAGTTTGTTGATTGTTTTAAAGTTTAGATGAACAAGTCTTTTATGCTAAAGCTAGTTGAGATTTTCAGAGGCTTTGGCAAAGAAGCAAGATTCTTGAGTAGAAGACGTCATGTCAAGAACATATACATCTCTTACTCGAGGAGCAATCATAACAATTTCCTTGTTAGAGTTGAAGATTGTTCCTCTTTTCTTATCAAAATGAACAATATATTTAGCATCACATAGTTGACTGATGCTAATTAAATTGTATTTAAGGCCATTTACAAAAGCTACCTTTGTGAAAACTCTACCATTACATTTTATAGAGCCATAACCTTTAGTTGTGCATGTAGAATCATCTCTAAACACCACTTTAGGTCCTGGTTGTTCCACATATGTATGCAGGTAACTCTTGACACCAGTCATATGCCTTGAGCATCCACTATCCATGTACTAGATGGGCTTCCTTATGTTACACTGCACAAATACGCTCAGAATGGTTAGTTTTGCTTAGAAACCCACCTTTTAGTAGGAGTCTTGGATCTGTTAGCATTTGATGATTCAGCCTTAGTTGATTTTAGAGCTTCAGCCTTTTTGACATGAAGTGTTTCACCTCTTTTGAACCATTCAATATCATAGTGATCAGTTGTGGTATGACTTGAGCTACCACAAGCTTCACATCTTTTAAAGGCATGTTGGGGATTTTTTTAGATTGATCTCTCTTTCTAGAGAGATAATCCTGTTATGACCATTTGTGTTATGGTCATAATTCTACATAATTTACATATGGGATAGTATAAACATTCATTGGACAAATGATCTATACCATCACAGTGTATGCAAGGTAGAAAGAAGTGTTTTGATGGTCTTGGGATGTTAGGTCTTGAAGAAGCTCTACCTAGACTTTTGAGATGTTGAGACATGTTCATAGTGGACATGTATGCAGCATGATCACAAATTTTATGATTAGTTTTCTCACACCTTTTGCAAAACATAACTTTATAACAATTTTCAGAGAGATGATTGTTTATGCCACATAAATCACAACTACTTTTGAATTGTGTTTTGTATTTGTTTAGAAGTGCATTTTGTGGAACTTGTTGTGATTGATTATTTCTAGGGTAAGATGACTGATTTTTGCTAACTTATAATTTCAGACTGTTAAATTCTTTCATTACAATAGCTAAGGAAGGATCATCTTTAATTTTTACACTCTTTAGTTTACCAGCAGGAGCTGAGTGAACTTTTGAAGCTGAAGAGCTTTTGTTACCCTTATCAGGAGCTAAGGATGGTTCATTTATTATGACACCTTTTAAAGCTTCAGCTTTGAGTGTAGATTTTGACTTTACAATTGATTTGATAGTCTTTGGTCCAGAAATAGGTTCAACACCTTCCAACTTTTTCAGTGGAGGAAGAAGGGTGCTACAGACTGAAGATTCATCTGCTGAATCATAATCAGTCGCTGAAGAGTCAGTGAAAGCAACTAAAAGATCAGTTGTGTTTCTTTGTGACTTAGTTGGGAGTATCCTACCAGTATCATGATTTGGCAAAATAAAACCTTCAGCTTCAGACAACCAGGGTATTTCAACACCAGTTATGGTCACTTTTGTGTCATCAACTGAAGATTTTACAAAGACTAGGTCTTTTTGCCCTAAAGTAGATGGATCTTTAGTGAGTTGATCAACTCCTAGAATTTTCTTCTTTTGAGAAGGGATTTGTTCACTGATACACTGATTTACTTTTTTAGAACTGTTAAGCCAAGTTTTAGTGATTATTTTAGCTCTTTCAGTTCAGATCTTAAGTTTTTATTCTCTTTGAGAATTTCAGTGTTTACAAGCTACATGGTAAGAAAATTAAGTTTTGCTTGTTTTAATACTAAAAGCTGCTCTTTGCATGTATTTAGTTCATGAACAAGATTTCTCTGTTTTGACAAAAGATTGCTTCTTTGTTCTTCAACCTAATTTAGATCAAAACACAAATAATCTAGACAGATTTTTCTATCATCATTATCTTCTATTTCAAGAACAGTGTGTACCTTTCTCATAGAGATCTTTACCCATTCACTATTTCTGGCACTTTCTTTGCTGACAACATCATTTTCTTCATCTAGTGCCATGAGTACTTTTACCTCCACCATTTCATTTCTCAGAGATCTTTACCCATTCACCATTTCTGGCACTTTCTTTGTTGACAACATCATTTTCTTCATCTAGTGCCATGAGTACTTTTACCTCCACCATTTCATTGTCATCTAATGACACTTTTTTTTTCCTCCCATTCATAGGCTTCAGCGATAAGACCATTATTTTTTACCATAAAAGCTTTAGAGGCTGAAGCACTAGAACTTAGGAGAGCCAGTTTAGCCTTGACTTTGTTGTATTTTGCTTCAAAGTCTTTGGTAGGCCTTAGTTCAGGTTTGTGCTTTGAGGGAACTGTGGAGAGTAGAGTTTTGATTGAAAGGCCCCCCCCCCCCCTCCCCCCCTCATACACGCGATATAGTGAGAAATGTGGAGGTTTTTGACCAGCGCATGTTAGTCTCTTGTAATGTGACCTTTCTTGCCACATTTTTTGATCATTTCGTTTGGTTAGTTGCCTTTGGTACTGCTGAACTTTGAGTACCTTTCTTGAAGAATCTTTTAGATTTGGCTAAAAGAGCTCTTTCTTGGTATTCTTCCTCAAGATCATTCAGATACTCCTGACTGCTTCTTGTATCCTCTTCATCATCAGGACTATCTTGAAAGTCCTGGACAATAGAGAAAGAGAAGAAAGCAGTTGAAAGAGGTGTTGCAGAGACAAGAGATTTATTCTTTTCAGTCTTGTAAATACTGTCTATAGGTTTTCTTCATATTTGAGTTTACCAAATAAAGAAGCAAGCTCAGAATCATTCACATGATTTGTGTTTCGAAGACTTTGGCAGAAGCTTAGCCACTTATTTGGTAACCCATTTATAAAACCAGTATTTATTTTAAGCTTTGAAAGTTTGATGCCATCATTTACTAACTCATTTAATTAAAGCTTGTATCTGTGTGTAGTTTGTGTTAGAGATTCACCTTCTTTAATTTGAAGGTTTGGTTTTCAGCACAATTTCAGTTCCATGACGTACTTTCTTTCACTATAGAGGGGCCCTCATGATACGTATGCAGGTCATCCCATTTGTTGATTTAGTTGATTTAAACAGTTTATGACATAGTACATTTGGTCGCTGGAAGAACAATACATGATAAGGACTTTTGAAGTCGCTGCTCCCCTTATAGTTTAGCCAGCACCCTTGTCTTCATGTGTTAGGTCATTGTTCTCTGGCTTTCTATATAATGACCAGCTATCTATGGTGGAATAAATAGGACCGTTTTTGATGATTATTTCAAATTAAGGTTCCATATCCCAATAATGTGGCTACATAACCTCTTTTGTTCTGGTGTAAGTTTTCCACCTCTAGTAGACAGAGTTGCAATTTAACTAGCACCCCTGTATATAGAGTCTGTGCGTACTTTAGTGCTGCCATTTAAAGATGGATCTTGATTTTAAAAATCCTGTGTGTTGGTGTTGTTTTTTAAAAATCTTTGAGCCTTTATATATCCTTTTAAAGAGATTTTATAAACCAGAAGGCTCTGATACCACTTGTTAGTCCCTTGGAATATGATATAAGGTTTATCAAATTAAACTAATTAAACTAATCAGATTCCATAGCAACAAAGTGAGTTTTAAACAAATATATAAACAATATAAAGAACAAGTTTAAAACACACAGAAGTACTTTTCAACGTATAGACTTTTATTAGAATCAAATAAAGAATCTATGACACACCTTGCTTACGGAATAGCAAGGTGGTTGAATGACAATTAGGGTGTTATCTCCTTCGAACTTATTTCTTAACCAAAGTTATGAGAATAAGAAAACAAACTTGTTATGACTAAACTAAAGCTTCAGCTTTCAGTAGTACGAGTCAGTTTTTTTAGAGAAAATGAACTCTTCAATGTGTATCACATTAATTGGAAGAGATAACATTTACTCTGGGAATCCCTTTTCTTTTATATGCAAAGAGATTAGGGTTTACAAGTTTTAACCTAGCTACATGGCAAACATTAAATAGGTGGTTGAGCTACCATTTAATGCACGTTTTCTTTCTAGTTCTAGGTGCAGTCCTTTAAGAAAAGTTGTTGTACTTCTATACCAACTTTAGAAGGAGCATTTCCCAAGGAGATTGCTTTATTCATTTTGACATAAAGCAATCTTTTTCCCACCTTGTAAACCTTTTAGAAGTGAAACAACATGTTTCAGCTTCTGTTAAGGAGATAGACAACGTTCAACTTGGAAATGTCAGCCAAGCTGAACTGAAGCTCTAACCAAAGAAGTCCTACTTCAGTCGTATGCTATCGCGTTTTCATACTACAGTTGTGGTGTGTGTGTGTGTGTTCTTTAAGGGATCTGAAGAGTTGACGCTGAAGGAACTTTAGCGACTGAAGCTGAAAGGCTTCAGTGACTCAAACTAAAAGACTTCAGTTTGAGAAACACTTAGGGGATTTTATGTTTAAATCAACTGAAAGACTAAAGGGCTCAGGAACTGAACCCAACACCTCTACAAGGAGAACACAAACTTACAAACTATTACTTATATATATATGACACATACATATAGGTAATTGTGTCTAAAGTTGGTCTAAATCACTTTGCCAACCAAAATTTCCAACAATTAACCCTTTAGATCTAAAAATGATTATGATATACACTAGCATTCACAAAACTGTGATAAAATGCTCTTAACATGCTTGTAGTATTCAAAACCATGAATTTAAAGAATATCACTCAATTATTAATCTGAATTGTATTTTATGTAAATGTAACTCCTTTAAAATAATAATAAAAATACTTTTTAATAGGTAATTTTTATGTTAGAATGAATGAATGATACTTGTTGTCTTGGAGTGTAGAATAAGTGGGAGTTTCTTTCTTGGATGAATAAAGGAACAAAGTAGACGAATGAATGATAATTATGTTGTGAAGTATTACTATTAAGTATTACTATTAGATGAATAGATCTAATTAATTTGGGTTTATTGGGCTTTTTATATCTTTACAATTATATTTGGGGCTACATACAGGGTGCACCATAAAAAATATTACACTAACTAAATTTTCACCATAAAGAGCGAAAGTGCCAAATTTTTTTAGGGGTTGCACATATCAAGAAACGTCGATTTTCGAAAACAATTTGCACTTCGTGGCCGAAAATAGGGTGTAGCCCGTGCGATACCCGACACCAATATGGGTCCACCCATGGTTGCACCTCATAATGGAAAATAGCCTCAACTCGGTCGCATACTCGGCCAAGTCCTTGTCTTTTTTTAGTGTGTGTTGTATAATTGTTCTTGGAGTTAATTACATAGATCGTCTTTGTGGTTGTCTCGAAATTGCAGATTTCGTCCTAAAAGTTTGAAAATTACACTGATCATCCCTGTGGTTGTCCATTTTGAGTTTACCGGTCCTTTGACCGCAACTCCATCCATTTTTCGTTAACTGAAAGGGAAAATGACTAATATACCCTCAAGGACCATTTATGTAACACTTTTTATTTTTTTTCCCCATCTACATCTTCTTCTTCATACCACCACCATCCACCACTGCCACCACCGTTGGCGACCTTCACAAACCCCATTACAACTTTTAACTACGAATTACAAATTGTAATTCTGGCCTCAAAATTGCAACTGCTAATTTTGGGGCTGATTTAAACCCAATTATGGCATGGCCGACTAATATGGCTGATTAACTCAAATCACCAAGGCATGCTGTCACCCAGCTATTAATTGGCTTGATAGACTGATTTTTGCTTCGCTGATATTTTTGGATGTGTTTTTGGATTTTTTTTTTGGTTTTTTCTAGTTTTTGTCTTCTTATTTGCATTGTTTTGAAGCAGGTGAATAGTTTTGAGTACTATGAGGGTGTTTGGGATTGCGTTTGCGAAACTGCGTTTTTTTCTCTGAGAAAAGCGAATGTTCACTTACTATATAATTAGTTTGATGCACACTGTTTTTGCTTATCTACTTTATGAAAATGCAGTAATTAGATAATTACTGCCCAAATGCAATCCCATGCATTCTCTATAATGGAAATTTGTATTTGCTTATTTTAGAAGGATTAAGCACTTATAAATTAGAGCAGATAAGTACTCTTAAAGTAATTAATCAATTCTAAGTGCTTCATATGTAACACTTGTCGGTTTTGTGGAGCCATATTTGTTGGGTTTTTTAGGTCTGTATACCTACTTTTTTGTAATATGTAGGCTATGTATGGTCTCATGGCATGTTTGTGTCTGTTGCTGTTGAAAAGAAAACAGAAATGATTGTGGTCTGTAAACTTGATCGTTATTTTGGTTGTCTATCAGAAAAATATTCTAATTATATATCATAAACCTTATTAGGAACATTTTAATACTTTTACTAAATTTATGAGGGTATTATATGGTGTTTGAGTGTGTTAATTTGAATTTTTTTAAATTTACTAAGAAATTCGCACTCAAACACTATATATGCCTAATTTTAGTCTTATTATACTTATTTACATATTCACAAGATTTATAACTATGAGAGAATGACCTGAAATGAAGTAGAACAAAATATGACAAAGTCATATTGTTCGTTGAAGCAGTCTAAGGTCTTCCCCGTAGTCTCTCCCACCAACAAACTTTTCCAAGCTCCTCATTAACCTTCTTTCTAACAGCTGCTTATCGATAGCCTTGATCATGATGCGAGACCTTGTTCTGTCTAAACTACTCCATCCTTGAAGTAGTAACAACTGATGATTTTCGGCAAGTAATCCATCCTCGGGTTTAAACCGATATCATGAAGAACGGATCTAACAGATGTGAGCGTCCCGTCACTGAACTTGTAGAGTTCATCCGTGCGCATCAACATGTTTCTTTTGTACTTGTGTTCATAGATAATTCCTTGAGGGTTGTTGTATGTAGTGTATGGAGTTCTGTTGGAGATGTCGAACTTGAATGTCTCTGGCTTAGAGATATTAAGCTTCTTATGGTAGCTTTCGATTCCCAATTGAAGGTCTTCCATTCACTTAAGAATGACAATACATCTGGTAAACATTCGTAATCCCATACCCAAGTCAAAAATGACATCTCTTTCAAGATTGGACAGTTTCTTTTGAACCAAGAGAAGTAGCATGTCTTCAATATCCTACAGGTGAAGTCGTGGGAAGTCACCTTCCTTGAACTTGTACAGTTGCTGATCTTCTCTTCAAACTTCAATCTCCTCCAGATAACCATAATCATACCACTTCATAACTTTCACTTTGGTTACTGCTATAATCGTTTCATGGAGTACACATCATGCTTGGATACCCTGTTGCTTGCGAATCCATATAATCGTTGTCATTTAGGACTCGGTGTGAAGTTCCCCAGACAACATGTCTATCATAGGCTACCTTTACCGGACTCCATAACGACAAAACCATGTCTTTAATGCCTTGAATATCATACTTAGAAGCCTTTGTTTTTGTTGTGGAAGTTGTATATTTTCTGCTTGATCTTCCTCCTCTTAGATGCTCAAGATCATTGTTGATGAAGTAGTCAACAGGAACAACTTGACGACCTCGATCCATAATAAACAGTAGAGGCTTGCTAAGGTCAAACAGATATTCCTTTCCTTTAGGGTTATTCCAGTCCAGTCGATCAGTTACATCTTTATAACATTCTTTAATGTTATACTCGAGTTCCACACGACTTTTGCATGTCCCTTTGAGAAGGTTAAAAGCTGGTCCAACAAGGTGATTTTGTGTTAGATTATCGACTAAAGATGGTTTTTATGACATATGCTGAGAAGACGATAGGAGTGCTCATAAGCTCCGTCGAAAGAAAAGGAGGTTTTTTGCTTGATCGATTGTTGCTGATCAAGTTTTGAGGTGGTCTAAAGTCACATATTTTCTAACTTTCAAATTAGAATCAGGAGTTCAGAGCCCTTTCAGGTTCCTTAGGCCTTTATAGCAGCCTTGACATTTGGGTTGTTCACTAGTGGTTATCCAAATCACTTCTTGATTTTGTGCATATCAATGTCAGCAGCCCAAACACTGATTCCTCTGCTTTAGTAGACTTACTAGATGATTTTGGCTGAGACTTGGTGCCTTTAGATGAGCTTGACTTTGATTCTTTTGATTTAGGGCTTTTTGATGGTTTAGCATCCTTGCTTGTCTTCCGTCTCTTCAACCCTTGGTCTGATCCAGCTGGAGGGTCTTCATCTTTATCCTTGTCTTCATGGTCTCTTTTTAATGAATATGCTTTTCCATAAGATTCAAAGAGGTCCTTGTCAAGCTTGTAAGATTTGACCTGTCTATCATAGAGTTCTTTGTGTTCTTTAGCCCTTCGATACGATTGACTTTTCTGCATCTTGTCTAAAATAATTTTCTTTAATTCAAACTCTGTGAGTGACACTACAGCCTTGTAAGTTGATTGAGGTTGAGAAGAAGATTTGGCCAAGACGACATTCTCAAGTAATTCAGTAATGGTACTTTGAATCACATGAGTGGCAAAGTTAGATACTTCCTTTGGTAGAATCTGAGGTAGTTGAGTTTTGACTACATCGTTGATGATATCTTTCACAGATTTCTCAACTAGATTTATATATCTCTTCTTCTTAGCTTGAGCTTTCTTCTTAAATTCTGCAGTGTATGATCGGAAAGCCTTTTGAATAGAATCTCCTAGTCTTGTGCCAAGATGGGCTTATACGACTGCAGGGACTTGTGATTTTATAGCTTCAAGGAGTAGTGCAGAATGATCAACTTGTTTGAGTTGAGAGAGCTCCTTTTCTAAAACAGAAACTCTTTGGTTAAATCCAAATAGGGATGAAAATTATAGAATTGTAGGAAGAGAGGTAGTTGCTTTAGTTGTTGGTGTGGGAGTTGGTGTTGACTGTTGTGGAAGAGGAATAAATGGAGGAATTGGCAGAGGAATTGTTGTTGCAGTTGCTGTTAAAGTTTCAGGATTATCCGTATACAGGTATGGTGAGAGTAGGGTGTCTGATTACTTGGTTCTTCATGAGGGACATTGATATTCATTATGGAATTGATTTCAGTGTCAGCTGGTGGAACGTTATCCAAATTTAGAAATTGAGTGGCAAAGTCGGATGAGACATAAGAACTTTGCAGTGGAACTTCGGTCTTTTGTGTGTCATGAACAGCTGTAAGTGTTACATGTGCATCATACTCGACTTTATCATATGAAGTCTCTTGAGTAACATCATCATGACCAGTATCAGTCTTCTCTGCACCTCCTTTCCCTTCTTCTCCATGCTCTACATCTTTTAACTTTACGTTCACGTCTTTATACAATTCGTCATCAATGTGATCATACTCATCTTATTCACAAAATTCATTTCAGCAACACTGATCATAGTTCCAGAGTATGCACACTCTTCTTCATACTCTTCTTCTATATCAGCATCGTTTTTATTAAGATTAAGATTCTCATCTACATCAAACTCAGTCCTTTCATTATCACTATCATTATCACTACTATCTTCATCACTGTCATCTTAATTACCATCATCATCACTGTCATCATCATCATTACTATCATCATCATCTCCACTTTCTCCCTAAGACTTGTTTTCACTCTCAGATTGATCTTTGGGCACATCAAGAAGCTTTGGTTAAAAACCAACTCCATCACCTGAGCCACTTGGTTGAGGAGAATGAATTTCCCTTTTGCTCCATTTAAGAACTTTCTTCATTTGAGCATCTTCTAGTAAAGTAGCCCCAGACATCAAATCAATGCCTTTGCTTTTATCAGTGATTGCTGGTGCCTTCTTCTTTGACACAGACACACCAGGAGTATCTCTGATTTGTACGCCAGTTGACTGTTTTCTTGAAGGCTTCTTTGAAGAAACATATTTCTTAGCTGGTGCATACTTCTTTTCAAGAGGAGTTTCTTCAAGAGATATAATGGTTGTCTTGATCATGGGAGAGTCATGTTTCTTGTATATCCTTTTTGTCTTTGGAGTTGCAGCTCTAGTAGCGAATGCAAGATAGGTCTGATAGGTTGGAGAGTCCGATATCTTTGGAGTAGTCATTTATGTAGGAATAAGAGCTCCATACACTTGAGTGTCTTCATATTTGGAGACAAATCTCAATGTACCTAAAATGCTGTCATCCTGAGCAATATGCATAAACATTTTGTTCCTCATTGAAATAGACTTATCTTTAGAAAGGAACTGATGAATGATAGCCTTTATGAATCTGGGATAGTACATTTTTTCTTGTTTTTTGACGTCTTTGTTATCTATCTAAAATGCATAGTCTTCCCAGAGTAGTGTAACAAAGTCAATGTTCTTTTTATAGTAAATTCCCTAAAGGATTTGAGCTCTTGAAAGGCGTATCTTGTCAAGACCTGTAATCTTCCCACTTAGCCACTTGTTGATGATTGAAGAAAAGGTTCTCCATGGTTTATGCATATGATCAACAACTACGACAGTGATATTCTTAATATTTCCAGAGTGGCCAAGTTCCTTGATGAAGGAGAGAATTTCTTCTTCAGAAGGAGGTTCATCAAATTCCTGATCTGGAAGTCTAAGACAGATCTGGAGAATCTCTTTGAATACTTCCATATCAACAGAGAACATTTTCTTGTCAATCTTGAATCGGTAAGATGAACCATGCTTGTTGATGGTGTCCCAGAACTGCTGCATGTATATCACAAGAATACTTACAGTGATAAGAAAAGCTGGATAGCAGTAGTAAGAGAAAGAGTGTCCAGAACAACTTGATAAGTGGGTTCCTTTTGAGTCTTATCAGAATTAATTCTCATGTTGCATTTGCCAATCTCGATTTGTTTCTCAGGAGAAACCAAAGCATTGTCCAGAGCAATTTGTTGAGTAGCGGTAGTAGCCATGGTTCTGCTAAGATTTGTCCAGTACAGTTTATATACAACCAAATATATATATATATATATATATATATTACTGTATGACAATTTGTTTCATGTTGATAGATTATAGATACAAGCTACGATCATTGACTAAGGATTAAGCACATTTTGATAGGCAGCCAATTACTACACAGGATGATGAACAAAGTGTTGATAGAAATATAATGCCTAAAAATATTATTAATATCTTTCACATCTTTACGTTTTAATAATCACAAAATATAAAAACGTTCAACGTAAAATTAAACGTAAACAAGTAATTAGGGGTAAATTCTCATTTCAACATTTACATCACTTAAGGTATGAATTAAAAAAATGCTAATGAATTTTAATGATCAAAGGAATCTTTATTCACCTCAAACTTTTATAAAAATATTGTAAACATTTTTATAAACATCACAAAACATTTTCTACATTTAAAAGAAATGTTTTATTCAAAATAAACATTGTTGAATTTCAAATTTTCGAACCTAAAATGGCTAGAAAAATTCCAGTAAACACCTCCCCTGAATAGGACAAAAAGAAGAGAGTGTCTGAAAATGGGCGGCCCCCTTAAATACATGGGCGGTCCCCTTAATTATAAGGGGTCCGACACCCTATTTAAGGGGACCGGCCATAGACCCCTCTCCTCCAGCTTGTCCTATAAATACTGGACTATTCCCCAACATTTTTCTCATCTTTTGCACTCATTCTTTCTGTTCTAAAACAGCCCATACAATCTTTCAAAATCTTTGATCATTTTAATCATAATAGCTTTGTTCCAAGTGCTACAGTTTTATCCCTCAAGTGCAAGAGAAGAATACTTCTATCATCAACAGAAGAATACTTCCATCATCAAGTGAAAAAGTATTACACCTTTGTGTGTTGTTATAATCTTATTGCATCCATACCATAACTAGTAAATCAATTGTATATCTTGTATTTGTATGTAGTAGCTAGATCTTGGTGATCTTTGAAAATATAGTTAGATCGTGGTGATCTTACCAAGTAGTGTTAGATAGTTGTGATCTAAGTAGTGTGGTGAAGTGAAGTCTTAAAGTTGTGAAGAAGTCTTGAAGTTGTGAAGAAGTCGTGAAGTTGTGAAGTCGTGAACAAGTAGTGAAGTCGTGTTGTGATAGATTGGTTCTAGCTAAGATTAGAACTCGACATTTAGCTTTGTGTTGTAAATTCGGTGTAAGCAACGTTGTGTACGGTTTTCTCCGCCATAAGGGAGTTTGTTGACATAGTGAAGAAAACTCTCAAGTTTGGTGCTCGGGGAGTGGAGTAGGGCGAAGAGGTGCTTCGTTACCGAACCACTATAAATCCTCGCGTTGTGGTTTGATTGTTCTTACTCTTATCTCTTGTCTTACATTATTTGTCTTTTATAATTGTTTAGATAAGCATATTGTTTATATTGTGCAAGTATTGAATTCACATAAAGTCGAATCTAGAATTTTTACAAACACCTTAAAACCTTAAATTAAAAAGCGGTAAACTATTCAACCCCCCTTCTAGTTTTCCACAATTGGTATCAAGAGCTACGTCAAACAAGATTTTTAAAATAAATTGTATTTTAAAACTTGAATCGATCTATGGAATCGGAAAAATATTTAGAAGGGCAATCTATGCAAAGACCACCACTATTTGAAAGTGATGGATTTATTTATTGGAAAAATAGATTCGAAACTTATGTGAAGTCAAAAGATCTAGATCTTTGGCATATTATTACCGATGGTGATTTTCCTCCTATTCAAAATAATCCCGAAACTAAAAAGGATGAAATTGTACCTTTTCATAAACAAAACGATGATCTTAAAAAGAAACTTGCTAAAAATAATGAAGCTAAAATGGTAATTTATAATGCTTTGCCACGTAAAGAATACGAAAGAATTTTTATGTGTCAAACCGCAAAAGAAATTTGGGATACTTTGTTAATCACTCATCAAGGTAATAATCAAGTCAAAGCTAACAAAATAGATCTTCTTGTTCAACAATATGAACAATTCATGATTCCGGAAGAGGAATCAATAGATAATGCCTTTGCTAAATTTAACACTATTATTACTAGTCTAAAAGCACTTGACGAAAGTTTTTCGAGCAAGAATTGTGTTAGGAAATTTCTTAGGGCACTACATCCTAAATGGCGCGCAAAAGTCACGGCGATTGAAGAATCAAAGAATCTAACAACTCTATCACTTGACGAACTCATTGGGAATTTGAAGGTTTATGAAGAAGTAATTAAGAAAGATTCTGAAACTGTCAAAAGTAAAAGCGAACAAAGTAGATCTATTGCCTTGAAAGCTAGAAAGGATTAGAGTGATGATGATAGCTCAACCTCCGATAGTGAAGATAAAGAATACGCCATGGCCGTAAGAGACTTCAATAAATTCTTCAAAAGACGAGGACGATTCGTAAGACAACCACATGAAGAGAGAAAATCATTTCAAAGAAATAAAGACGACAAAAATGGCAAAGGCGAAAGAAAGTACTTTAAGTGTGGAGATCCAAATCATCTCGTTGAAGAATGTCCAAAACTATCAAGATATCAAAATCAAAAAGCGTTTGTTGGAGGATCTTGGAGTGATAGCGACGAAGATGAAGAGAAGACAAATGACGAAAAGTGACTTATGGCTAAAGCTTCAAATGAGGTATTTTCTGAAACCGAATACTTTAGTGATGACTGTGACAACCATGACTTGAGCAGGTTAGTCAAACCATTATTGTTGACTTATGGATCTGTTGCAATCTATGGTATGTGTGATTATATGTGTTTATATGCGTTTATGTGGGTTATGTGAGATTGGATAATCAATTCATTGAGCGTGACCATCTCATTGGGATTGGATTTCCATTGGATATTGTGGAGTTCATTTCGTTCACTTTTGGTGACAAGGAAATGATTCCTATGTTGTACTTGAGAGGAAGTGCAATGAAGCTCTGCAGGATTTGGACAAAAATCCTCTTGTGCTGGACATGCG
Source organism: Tanacetum coccineum (assembly GCA_026074375.1). Classification (NCBI taxonomy): domain Eukaryota; kingdom Viridiplantae; phylum Streptophyta; class Magnoliopsida; order Asterales; family Asteraceae; genus Tanacetum; species Tanacetum coccineum. The sequence continues at coordinate 8,385 of BQNB010099587.1, read as the reverse complement.
CTCAGAAATTGAAACTTTGTAGGGGCAAGTTGATAGGCTTTAGGGTGAGTATAGCAGACTTGTTCTTAAAGAGAAGAAATAGGTCAACTATGAGTAAACCATGTCTATCCTTGGTAGGTGCTTAATTACACATACTTTTCACCTTTAAAAACGAGCCTAAATGACCAAAAACGAACATAAAATGCCAACTATATGCTTGTTTTGCTATTTGTGTTGTGCAGGTAACGAATATTCAGAAAAAGGACAAAAACAAAGCAAAACGGACAAAACCAAGCACGGAATGGTAAAGCATGAAAAAGTCAAAGTCAAAGTCAACCCAAAAGTCAAAGTCAAAGTCAAAGACGAAGCCGAATCCGAAGAAATCTTAAATGGGCCAACCCGTACCCATTTAATAGGCCGGGTCAGCCCATTAAGACTTTATCTATAAGCCTTATATGATTTAAAGGTCCAAAAACCCTTAAATCCTAAATCTGGCCCAAATTAAACAATAAAGCCCAAACCAAAAGCCCATTACACACTTAACAGCCTGCTAGCCCATTAGCACCTTTACCTTTACACAGTTAGTCCTCAAGGACTACATTGTTGAGGCCTTTAAGGACTAACCAATAAAAGCTTTCACCCGTAACCTCCAAACCCTTTACCCCGGGTATGAGACTCTGGAGATAGTATATCCTTCCCCCTCATAGCTAATCAGCTTAGTCCCTAGCTATTTTAGCGTTATTTAGCCTTTTTAGCTTAGAATTTTAAGTATAGAAGCTCTTAGGTAATTCTGTTATTTTAAGCTTAGTATTAGCTTATTTTTAATTCTTATTGCTTATTAGGTTTAGACTTAAGCCTGCTTTAGCTTATTGAGTTATCCTTTGTTTATTTAGTCTTTAAAAAGCCCATTCAGTTTTAGCTTAAAAGCATATATCTCAATTTGCAAACTGCCAATTCATTTTAGCTTATTCTGTGCTTATTTTTAAGACTCAGCAAAAGTCTTTTCACAAAAAGTGCTTATTTTCAAGACATAAAGCTTTTCCCCAAATAAAATGTGCAAAATAAAAATACTTAGCCGTATGGGGAGGTCCAAGGTTTGAACCCGAGACCTCTACCCTAACTGCTAAGTATTTAACACCCCCACTCACAACCAACGTGCCCTTGGGACTTTTCTGTCCTAGTTTGTGTGCATTTAATATTTAACATCATTTTCTTAGTTTGGCTTATCAGCCTTTTTATCTTATTATCGGCTTATTCATTAAGTCAACATCGCCAAACTTTATTTTTCTAGAGTCTATATGCAGTTGAAGCATTGTCTTAAATTTCTTTTAGATTTTTTATAAATAGTTTTTTTAGTATTTTAATATTTAATTTAGATAAAAACCGTTTTTAATTCATAAAAAATTAAATAAAAGTCAAAAAAATATAATTCTTTTTTAAAAAATTTCTTTATCATTTAGGATTGTTAAAAATTAATTTTGCTTTCGTAGGGTTAAATTTGTAGAATTTGTTTTTTTTAAAGAACGGGTTTCGTTCCCGTTATCGTTTTTTTCACGTTTTAGCTTTAAGTGCTTTCGTTTTAGGCTTGCCTTTACTTGCTTTTGCATTTTGTTTGTAGAATTAGAAAACCAATTCAACTTGTTATTATTCAAGCATCAACTAAGCTCGATTTTCAAAATCACCCTCGTCGGGAAAGTGACCCGGTAAGTTTTTTAGGGTTTTGCTTTGTGGTCAAAAGTGATTTCCTTTCAAAAAGCTTAACAAAATTCTTACTCTCTTATTATTGATTCTTTGAGATAATTCTTATATTATATATATATTTATATTTATATTTATATATATGGGGGGGTAAAAGTGTTTGTTTTAAGACAAATCAATTTTTGGCGCCGCTGTCGGGGAGGTGTGTAAGATTATCGAGTTGAAGTTTGTTGTGCCTTGAAGACCCTTCCCCGTGAAGTTATTGCTTTCATTTGTGAATATTTTCTTAATTTTGTAAATATCAAGTAATTAAAAATACCAACAATACTTTTCCTAAAGTATTGAAAGTACCAAAAAAATTGAAAAAACCAACAAAAGAAACCCGAGAGTCCAATTGTTAAATCGGATCACCTTAATTATAAACTATAGAGAGATTATAAAGAGGGTTGATCCAACGTACTTCGACCAAAAGGTAAGGTTTTTAATAACGCTTCGCGCTATCCGCTCCTCTGCTTCTGTAGAATTTAGAGATCTACCGTGCCCCTTTGATGTAACGGTCTCCATAAATATTTTTCATTCTTATTTTTATTTGATTTTCCTTATGTAGGGGGGAATGTTATTCAAAAAACAAAAAATATTCTTCGTTACCCTCCTATCCGGTTTAATTCTTTTTTCTATCCCTCTATTGTTTAATTCTAATTCGTCAATTCGAAAACGTATTGTTTCAGCTGCGAAAATCCGTTTGAATGATCAACCTGCCGAAATGTAACTTGTGAGAGGTATGGATAATAATAATATATGGGGTAACCTAGTTTAGGATGTAATTCGAAGTTGAAAATTCATTCACTTATAAGCAACTCGTATTCTTACATATGATTCGACAAATTGTTTTCCGATACTCACCACAACCCCATACGAAAAACGTGTCTTTGTGAGTTTAGGAAATGATGCTCATTATGGTTACAATTGTCCACCTCAAGTCCCGTTTGTCTACAATCAGGACCTGTGTTTCAATCAAAACTTTGATAATTTTCTACAAACTTCACCAAGTCTTCCACAATATCTTTGTTGTACCCGTTGTGGGGGTCCTCATGAGACTTTTCAATGTGATCAATTGATCTTCGATGAGCCTTATTGTGAAAACTGCGAGGGACCTCATATGACTTTTCAGTGTCAACCGATGAACAAAAATTTCTATAATTCTAATTCTTCCGGTTTTGACCAATTTCAACCCCCGCAATATACCGTTATTCATTAACCTCCTCAAGAAACAAGTGTGGAAATTTTGCAAGCTAAAGAAGACTTAATGATTTCTATAGAAACCTTTTTAAAGAAATTTAATCGTATGTCTTTCTAGAAACGCCAAAGGGTTTTATTGCTAGCTGGAGAAATTTTTTCGAAATTAAGCATAGAGAACAGCAACATCCTCCGCAGATTTACAAGAAATATTCGTAAACTTCTTGAAGATGTGCAAAATATAAGTGAGGAGCTGGCAGAGTATATTAATAGTCCGAGTTGGAATCGTCCTGCCTTCTACTTCGATGATGACGATGACGAGGAAAGTTCTATTCCCGTGAGAGATATTATTTCTAAACTTCCTCTATGTGTTGCAATCACACCACGACTTACCGATGACGACAACTCTCATTATGGGGGACGGCAACTTAGCAACTATACCAGAAACAGAATCAGACGAATTAATAAAGTCTAGTGTTGAGAACCTTGTCCCAATCCCAAGTGAGTCCGAGGATTTTTCCAATATCGAAAGTGAGTGTGATGTACTCGATGTGATGATCTCCAACGACAAACTTTTCAACGTTTGTTTCCAATCCCCTCTATGGACGATTCAACTCGTAGTGAATGACGAGTCAAGTCATGAGAGGTTATTCACGGAAATAAGTTTTTAAAACTTATTCCGAACCCTCTTTATTTGAGCTTGACGAGGAAATCATTTTCTAGCTATTTAATCTGATTCATAATGAAAGACCTTGATTCACTCCGAAAATTACGTTTTTAATACCGAGTCTTATCTTCTTGAATCATTACTCAATCGTGATAGTTTGATGGCTTCCTCTCCCAAGATTGATTCTCTCTTCGATGAGTTCGCCGGTGAACTCATAACAATTCCTCCAAGAATTGTTAATAGAGAGCACGAGGAATATATTAGTCTTATGGAGAGGATGCTATACCATAATTCATTATCCCCGGCTCCGCCAGAATAAGATTTTCAAGTCTAATCCATGTACGATCAATCGAGTCTCTTTGCCCACAGTTTCCTATCCCCGTTGAGGATAGTGACTCTCTTAGGGAAGAGATCGATATATTTCCCGGTCCGGATGACTCAATTAGGATAGTGACTCTATTAGTCAAACGACTCGGAAGGTGACGATAATTCTACCTCCCTTCCCGAGTTCGAATCATTTCATGTTGATTATCCCGATTTGGGAGATTCAACCATTGATGTGGTGGAAACATCCCCCGTTTGATGTGAGCCTAATATTTTTTTTTTTTTTTTTTTTTTTATTTTTTTTTTTTTTTTTTTTTTTTTTTGTTTTTTTTTTTATTTTTGTTTTTGTTTTTTTTTTTTATTTTTTTTTCATTTTTGTTTTTTTTTATTTTTCTTTTTTTTTTTTTTTTTTTTTTTTTTTTTTTTTTTTTTTTTTTTTTTTTTTTTTTTTTTTTTTTTTTTATTTTGTTTTTTTTTTTATTTTTATGTTTTTTTTTTTTTTTTTTTTTTTTTTTATTTTTTTTTTTTTTTTTTTTTTTTTTTTTTTTTTTTTTATTTTTTTTTGTTTTTATTTTTTTTTTTTTTTTATTTTTTTTGTTTTTTTTTTTTTATTTTTTTTTGTTTTTATTATTTTTTTTTTTTTATTTTTTTTTTTTTTTTAATATTTTAGTTTTATTTTGCCCACCCATCCACCCTCATATGATTTCGACTTCATGTCCTTCCCATAATGAAATCTCGGATGTCTGATCTTGATGTTTCTTCTTCTTCAGGAGAATAGAAACAAGATTTGCAATCCGAGATATGCATTGAAGTCTAATCCACAAGATTTCTTGCTACTTTTTCCCTCGTGATTGATACTTTACTTCCATTTTCATCCGAAAATAAAGACAAAATTTTCAATCACGGTGTTCTTGCTTCAAAGGAGAAATCTCCTCCTTCTTCATCATATCGGGGCTTTAAAGCTTCCAAGCTTTTTCATCATAAAAGCCCGATGTTGATTCATGGAGAGAACATCCGTGTTTTGGATGTTCCGTGTCTCCATTTCTATCCCTCATGAACAGCTCAAGTAAGGGGGGACGGGTCAAGCTAAGTGACCTAAAACAAGCGCTTCGTGGGTGGCAACCCATGCTTATCCTAATATAATTATATAGTAGTAATGAATAAGTGTGTTGTGAGAAGACTCGCCTTATCCGTGTTCGTGCTTTTTGTGTTGTATTCCAGGATTGAACCCGTATTTTGAAGCCTCGCGTGCTATGTTTGGTCCCTTCGTTCACTCGAGCTCAATCCCAGCGTTCATTATGGGAAATCCAATATCCAAATCTATCGACTAACGATTTATCTTTAAGTATAGTCTTCATAACGGGCTTTAGATTTACGTAGAGACCATTCTTAAAACATTGAGACACTGTTTAGTTCTAGTATGGGGGGGGGGGGATCTACAATTTGAATTGTGCCTGCAGCCTTGTATTCACGAATCCTGTTTTTCCACAAAAATAACAAAAAAATGAAAACAATTTGTGTAAATTTTCAAAAATAAAATAAGTGTTTTGTCACAATTTTGACTTTCCCTTGGGTAGAATAAGAATAAATTTTGACTCGATCGAGCGTGTTGATCTCTAGCTTGTTCTTAACCTTTTAGATAATCATCGTGGATGTTTTTATTGAAAGATTTAAATTTGCTGAAGGAACGATAAATGATAGACTTAATTATGAGTTAATGCTAAACAAGATTAGTTGGAAAACATAAGAGCTCATAAGTGGTAGTTTGTGGCCTTTTCTCTCCTTATAACTTCCTAACCGACTAATAATACGTGCTCTCTTCGAAAATTAAACTTAAATCAACAATTTTTGAAGTATAGTCGATATTAATAATTTTAGTTCAAATTTATACTTAAATTTTCTAAAAAGAAATTTTCTCTATATCGTGGTATTATATGTACAAAAAAATGATGAAAAATGAGATAATAATAATAAAAACTGTGGACCGATAAAAGTTTGTTGCATCTTGCCGGCTCACAACCGATGTTGCAGCCTTCAAAAAGGTCGATGATTTTAATTGCATCATGGTTATGTTAATGTTAAGTGTAATATATGTGATTTATAAATATAGGGAGATGTCGTTTTCTTAATTTAAATATGCTTTCGAACTAAGACTATTTCATTTTAAGTTGTGGTTTTTCTAATAAGCTATGTATAAACGGGAAACCTAAGAGTTTTTGAAACCAAAGGTCCGTGAGTCCCGATACTAGTCCTCTGTTGGGGTGTCAAAAGCCTGGTCACTTAGCCGCAAGGTTGGGATGTGCCGAGACGAAAGTCACTACATGGGATGATCTCGCCTCCAAACTCATTATTCTCGGGTGGAACGTGAAGCATAGAAATTTTGCAAAACGTTGATCCATGGTTGAAATTCGAAATGGCACATTCACCTAAGATATAATAATTGTCGGGAGTGAAAAGTTTCACAAGTTTCAAATATGAGTAGTGTTAGCATCTTTATTTGTATTTAACGGTGATTTCGTTTTAAGCTTGGTTTGGAATAAGTGAAAAGTCGGGAACGATGAATTTATCCTTTTTGGGGCATTTTAAGATTGAAATGCGTCTTGTTCTATGATCCCTAACAGTTATAAAATAACGAAAGTCAAACATGTTAGTTAGTTGCTTAAAAGGAAAAGTACAAAAAAATGAGAAAAAGAGAACAAAAATATGTGTGAGATTAAGTGTATATATTTAAAAATGGTAAAAACGGGGCTTTTCGAAGCTATTGATTCTTTAATTCCCCTTGATGAACACTTAGCTACTTTTTGAGGTTATTAGTCGAGGGGGATCGAGATTCTTAGTTTTCTTAAGTGTTTACTTATAGCATTGCGTAAGGACACGACAATAGTTTAGTATCGGGGATTTTGGTATGTGCCTAAATACACATACCGTAGACCTTTAAAA
>BQNB010099586.1:0-24890 GCA_026074375.1 Tanacetum coccineum | reverse complement strand
TATCTTCCAAATTAGGCATCCTTGGATCATCTGGAAGATTAGCATTAAAATAAGATAACCCATCAATGTTAACAAGTGGACTAGCAGTATAAATATTGTTAGTGTTGTTAACATTAACATCCTTTGTTCCAGTAGTATTAACAGAAGAACTAACAGCAGAAACACTGTTAGTGTTGTTAATGTTAATTTCAGCTTCTTTCCCTTGAACAAACAACCTTTCAAATTCTCTTTCAAATTCATCTCTTAAGTCTTGATCATCCTTGTCACCTTCATTTGTTTGATCCTTAGTAGATTTCTTTCTAGCATCATCAGGAACCTCATCATCTGATCTCTTAGGACTTGAAGAGATAGGTGAATCAGGAGTCCATAATGGTAGCAGTATATACTCATGACTAGGTACTGTTTTCTTCCCAGCTTGACCTGCATCTATACTTTCTTTGGTACCTGCATTACCATTAGTTTGATTCTCTGTAACAACTTGCTTATAATTCATAGATTTTGTCAGTGTATCAATATCAAAAAGCCATTCTGGTCCACTCCCTGCAACATTAGGTTTATTTCCAAGAAAAGTAATGTGTAAGGACTCCTCTACTATCCTGGTTCTACTATTAAATACTCTAAACGCGTTACTATTAATAGAGTATCCAACAAAGAATCCCTCATCAGCCTTACCATCAAACTTACCTAGATGATCTAAGGTATTAAGAATAGTAATAGGACACCTAAATGGTCTCATAAAGCTTATTATTGGTGGTCTACCATTAAAAAGTTTATAAGGGGTCTTGTTGTGAGGCTTAATTACTAATACCCTATTTTGTACATAATAAGCAGTATTAACTTCTTTAGCCCAAGAGGTAGTAGATAACTTTGAATCAGCTAGCATAGTCCTAGCAGCCTCTATTAGTGTTCTGTTTTCTGTTTTTCCTTTCAGCTACTCTATTTTGTTGTGGAGTCCTAGCAACACTAAATTCTCTCTTAATCCCTTTCATCTCACAAAACTGATTCATTTCTTTATTCTTAAATTTAGTTCCATTGTCACATCTGATTATTTTGACTCTGTGATTTATTTGATTTTCTCTTCATGTTATAAAAGCCTTAAGGATTCCACTGGTCTCATTCTTAGTTGCTAAAAAGAAAACCCAACTAAATCTACTAAAGTCATTTGTGACAACTAGGCGATACATCTTTTTCATTATACTCTTTACAAAAGTTAAACAAAATAAATCCATGTGCAACATTTGTAAAGGTTGGCTGATTGAGCTTACAGTCTTGGTCTTACTAGAGGCTTTATGTTGCTTTCCTTTCTGACAAGCAACACATGTATGATTATTTTCAAAAAGAATTAAGGTAAACCTCTTACAAGATTTCCCTTCATAAGTTTGTTTTCTTAGTTTTGAAAATTTATTGTCCAAGCCTCTTTGCAAAAGATTATATTCATCTAATGTGGCCTTTGCAAAGAGACAAGTTAGACCTCCTGAAAGAACAATATTCTTTAAATCAACACTGTACATGTTATCTTTTCTAGGAACTCTAAGCAAAACAAGATTTTCATTAAGTAGCTTAAAGCCAGGAGACAAAACAACACATTCAGTGTTTGTAAAAAGAGCACTGTTCTTCTTGTCACACATTTGTGAGACACCAAAAAGGTTAAACTTAAGCTCTTTAACAAAGTACACATATTCAAAATCCAATTTACCTGTACTGATTTTACCTTTACCATTAATTTTTACCTTACCACTTTTACCTCCAAAGTAACAAATCCTCCATCCAATTTATGCAAAAATCTGAGAGGAAACATTTTCCATCATGTGCCTAGAGCATCCACTATCAATGACTCCTTTTTCCTACAATTCTGGTTGTGGATTGCCCTACACAAAAAGTAAGAGAATCAGGCTCTCTTAGGGATCCAAGCCATTACAGACTTAGATATGCCTTGTGCATCAACATAGTCAAATCTTTTAAAGTTTATTGATGCACCATTGTGTCTGGAGACATGATCTAAAACTTTTTGTTTTGGTCTCCAAACCCACAGGCTGAGCCTTAACAACATTAGCCTCATGCCTTATTATCACTTACTACTCTACTTTACTGCTTTTTGGCTCAATAGTAGTTACATTTCCCTAACAGTATTAACCTTTTTCATTCTGAGATTATGATTCTTATTGTTGTAAACCTTGTTAAAAAGCCTTTAACATGTGTATGTGCTACTATTAAAAACATTTGATGGTGGCCTTGCATAGATTTCACGGTTGGAGTTTGGGTAAGCATATTAATTGGTCTGGCCGATTAACTGATACTAGCAAACTCGTGAAGATTTTGCATGAGCCGTATTAAGTTTTTAAGCCAGATTTCATTAAGACTACCTGGAACAAATTTCTTTTGAATGAAGGTGAGAAAATCTTTGAGAATGTTTAGAGTACCACCCTTCTAGCATTTTTTCATACAGTGTTTTTCTGCCAATTTTTCAGTTCATAGAAATCAGATTCTTTGAACTCAAATGTTACAACTGCCACATAACAGTAAAGCTTCTATTTTTAAACTCACAAGTACTTCCTAATATTTCTGAGGTCATCAAATTATTCAGTTTCTCTGGTTACCATCTGGACATGTGACTATTTTTCCTAGGGGACTTAGTTTACCTTGCTTATTACTCTAACAATCCGTTGTAACAGACTCCCTAGTGATTGCACATACTCCCATAGAATTTAAACAAATTCTACTTTCTAAGACGCAAAACTAGATTGTCTCTGTTTAGAGACTTAAACTCAGTTTTCAGTTCTCCATCCCTCAATGGCAATATCGAATCTTCAATAAGTGGTTCACTCACTAAACTGGACATAGTTTTGAACTCACTAGTCCTTAGCGTCACTTGTTCTGCAACAGCAGGACACTAGTTACAAATTCCACAAACAACATAATCATCCTCATCATCAATTCCAAGTCGACTTTATTAGGGGCATGAAGTTCCCAGTATAGGGGAAAGGAAAAAGTATGATAACCCTTTCACATGTTATTGTACTTATTCATTAACTTGACTATCATACAACTTGACGAAGCAACCACTTGACTATCATACCCTAACCATCTTAAACTTAGCACTATACTTGAATCTCTAATAGTATTGCTTAAGTTTCATTGATGAATTTTTAAACTTTTATAAGGTAAGTTTTAAATCATCTCTTTCTTTTTTAGCTTTTTCAAATTTCTTTCTAAGCTCTGTTAGAGCATTATCTCTCAACATAACATCAAGTTTTAAAATCTTTATGTCCTCTTCAAAAATAGCCTCATTCTTTTTATACACATCTAGTCTAGCCTCTACAGATTTTAGACCTGCTTTATAAGCTCCTACATATAAATTAAGACTTATTAAATCATTTGTCATATTATCATAATGTTTCTTTGAGAGTTTCATAAGATTGTAAACACATGCTTTAAAATAAGTAGATAACGTTCAAAATCTGAGCTTGTAGAACTTTAAAGAAGTAAGCCTAAATCACAAAGTTTGTAGCGTTCCTTCTTCACCTGGTCACTCGCCCCAAGTCATAACCCTAATTCCATCGTGAGCCACCAAAGCTTTTGTCTCTCATTGACATTCCACTGTCACAGTGTTTACTGTTCAGAAGCATTATAATGTAATCAAATTTATAAAAATAGCCACATTACTAACATTTTATAGAATAACCTTTTTATAGTTTTTTGTTCCTGGTTTCCCGTGATCCCCTACAATCCCGTGCAATATGGCCCTTTTTTAATAGACAGTTATAACATTCTACTTTGATTTGTAAACCCAAGGGGCTCAATAACCATTGGCACTAAATCACTTCCAATCTATTTTAGGGAAGCTTTTGGCTCTCATGGGTTAGCAAAGGCCATCTTGCCCACTTAGATCCAATCTCTTCCAAGTCATCAGCATCAATTTGTTCTAAGTCCTCATTATCTAATTGTGGACTGTTGGATTGGTTTGCAAAGAAAAAATAGATCACAGCATCACTCATACTATCAGTATTGGCAGAGTTAGAAACATGTGCTTGATTACAACTGCCAGAGCTGTTGAAAGACACAAAAGCCACATTTTGTGAGTTTTTGCTTGAGCTTGATGACCCTTAACTTTAGTTTTTCAATAAATTCTTTAGACACAGTTGTATAGGTCATCCATGCTCAAAGTTTCTAAATAAGGTTTCTTTCTCCAGATCAATGTATGAGTCTTCCATTCTAATGGGAGACTTCTTAAAAACTTCAGATTCATATCTTCTTGAAAACTAGGTTCACCCAGAATCTCTAGCTGACTGATAATCCTCTTTTTGAAGACCATCAATAGGTTTGATCAATCCTTCTGAGCTTGATCGCATTGAAATTCTCATACTTTTGCGTTAAGCAAGTGTCTTTTTGAGCTTTTCCCTTGACTCTGTATTACCTACAAACCTTTTCTTCTATAAGCTTCCATCAAAACTTGTCACAGTTATAGTATTAAAACTTTAGTTGAGGTTCATTGGAAGAGCCATCAACAATTGTACCTCTTCCTTTTAACTTCATTCTTTCTTGCTAAACATACCTTCTCTTCTGTATTGTAGGAGGATATGTTTTTCTCACACCATCAACATTCTCGTTGGTAGGTAGTCACATTTACTATTACTTCCCCAAAGAAAGAACATAATCCATCATTAGAAAGTACTAATTCAATCCTCATTTTCCAAAGCCTCCAAATTTGCCTGGAGTATGCACGAGAATTTTAAGTCCAGCAACCATAGAGTGCAAGATACTGACTTCCATAATTTCACAAACAAATAGATCTGGAATCATAATGTAGTGCAAGATCTTTTCTTCTGATTCAGATTTTCTCAAATCAAGTTCATACCACTGTTATCCCACTGAATAGATCTATGCTATAGCCTGTAAAAGCTTGTTCGTATTGAATAAATCCATGACATCTAATAGTAGAAAGACTCATGAAGAACCATAGCAAAGACTATGAGGAACTAGTTCTATGATACTAAGAAAATAAACAATGACACGTATAATAAGATTGTATAATACCAAACTTTAAGCCTCAATATATTAATACGAACACTCTTGATAGTGTTAGGGTTATACAAAACCTTGAAGCTATAAACGATTGTATGTGAAGATGAGATATTAAGATACTAACCTACATGCCCTAGGATCTCCTTTTATATACCAAAGAACCCTAATGGGCTTATAACGCGTTTTCTATACGTACTTATCTTTTCCTAAAATATCTCATTCTTATCACATTAGCAGTACTAACGTATAACTAACAATACTAACTTATAACTAACAGTAGAAACTCTTCTAGTAGTAACTAATACTAGCAGTAGTAACTTTACAACTAGCAGTAGTAATGACTTAGAATATTTCCTGCAGTCTTCACCATGAGTAGAAACTATAACCAGCAGTAGTAATCTTCATAACTAGCAGCAGTAACTCGAACCAACAGTAGTAACAATTAAGAAGCCTTTTATTCCCAACATAATTTGTCCGGATAATCTTTTCCTTGTAGCATTTCTTCTTCGGGCATAATTCATAATGCAAAACTTATGAGCTACATATTTTTCCCATTGCATTGTGCAATTTCCCGACCATTACAGAGATAGAAAATTTTCACTTTGACACAGGAAATACAAAACTTTACATGAAAGCAACTAGCAACATAGAGAAATAGGCTTAATCTACACGTAAGCGAAGTGCAAAGTGAAACGAAACATATAATATGGTGGTAGAAAAAGACAGAATGGCTAACAGGTTGTTCTAAAGGGGATTTTACTCTAAAAATGAATAATCAAGGTTACACGATTTAACTATAAACCTGTGTGGAGTTAGATTATTTTTATGCGACATGTAGGCATTTGGTTTAATCCTAAAATTATATCAGTTGTGAACATGTTGCTTCCATCTAAACTTTAGTACTAATCATGGTGGTCTCGAGTGATATAGCCAGTGCACAATTCTAAAAGTGCCACTACAATCACTGCGACAATCACTTTAATTTTGTGGAATTTAGTAGACGTTAGAAACAGAATAGGCTTAATTCTCAAACTATATGTAATGATGGTTATTTGTGCTAGGTAATGTAACGGAGTGATTTTTAACAAATCAGGCTAAAAAAATTTAAATTTTGACCGTTTAAAGCACTTTGCATGTTATATTGTAAAAAGAAAGACAAGTACTTCTAAATCTCCATCCCTACCACTTAAATTATACCAGCGTCCACAATTAAATAATAAGGGAAAATAGAATTAGAACAAGAAAACTCCCTATGTATTAGCCTTATGATAATTCTCCATGAATGAGCCTTGATCAAAAAAGAGTGGTGTTTGACTAGGGCTTTAATCATTCCCAGATAAGTTTGAACACTGTCTTTTTCCATGCATATACATACATATTTTCCAGGCAAGGGCTTGTATATAAAAGATAAAACAAGTGCAAATTCTATCTTGCTACAATGGTACAAGAAAACAATTAAACACACAACTATACAGGGACCAATACGCCGTATCCCAAACCCTATGATACTCCCGTATTTCCTGAAAATAATTAAATTACTAGACATTATATGTATAGTTTTAAAAACGGATAACTCATCCAGACATCTCTATAGACGCTAAATCCGAGGGTGTTTGATAATCACCCATATAGAATATTCTAGAAACAGACTCGTGCAACCAAACAATTAAAATGCAAAAAACAATCTAAAATGACCGGTGCTGTCCCCGGGAAGCAACTTTTGTTTTCAGCTGGTCTTTAAAATTTTGACCTTTTTCTTTCAACACTCTTCTTACGTGTCGAGCTCTATGAATTCGTTATCATCCGTGTTGAAACTTCTATCGTGGTATTTTTTTAACCTATGTCCGTTAACCTTAAAGCTCGAACCATTATTGTTGGTGATTTCAACTGCTTTATAAGGGTACATGGTTTTAACTATGAAAGGACTGGTCCATTTCGATTTGAGTTTTCATGGGTGTAACTTTAAATGTGAGTTAAATAACAAGACTTTTTCTCCATTCTTAAAATCCTCATCTTCGCGGAGCCTAGAGTCGTGCCATTCTTATTCTTTTTATAAATTCGAGTATTTCATCATACAAACCCCTGTCTCGTAATTCCCCATTAGTGTGTTAAGCCAGCTCCATGAAATGGTTGTTCTGAAGCTGTCCGTAACTATAATTACATTGTTTAAGCCCGTAAGTTTTATGTTCAATCACTTAACTGCAGATGGCAATGCCTTACATACATCCATCCTAAAATGGGGTACATCCCATTGTGTCTTGTAGGCGGACCGTGAAGGCCTAGAGTGCATCGTTGAGTATTTTCAGACCAATCCGTTGGGTTATATCTGACTGATCTTCTTGAAATAACGTTTTGATAGCTCGTTGGTGACTTCGTTTGGGCCTTTATCCTGAAGGTGAGGTAAGATGTTTGATAATCTAGAGTCACCCGTATCTAAGCAAAGCTTTTTCAAGTTGGGAGTTACAAAAATGTGTTCCCCTATCACTGATTAAGGCTTTAGGAACTCTGAATCTGGCAAACAACCCTTTTAAGAATTTTACCACTACAAGATCATCATTTGTAGGTAGAGCCTGAGCTTCAACCCATTTAGACACGTCAATCAAAAGTCCAGCAACTAAAATACTGTTACCCCTTTGAGTCGAGGAAATGGGCCCTATAAATCCAGTCCCTAAATGTCAAAGACCATCACCACTTGACTATTTTTTGAGGCATCTTGTTTCGCGATGAAATGTTCCCCGATTTCTGACATGCGTCACACTTCATTACATAGTCTTTAGCATCCTTAAAGATACTGGGCCAATAGAATCCTACTTCATAAACTTTTCTTCCTGTAACTAAAGCACTATGATGTCCCCCGGTTGGACCAGAATGGCAGTTTTCTAAAATTGCAAGATTTCCACTCATCTGGTCGCACCTGAATCATTACATTATCCGGAAATAATCTAAATGCGTATGGTTCGTCCCAAAAATAATTCTTTACTTGAGAGAAAAACCGCTTTTTCTTTTCCAGTGTCCATTCGGGAGGTACTACTTTTCTGACAATGCAGTTGACAAAATCCGCGTACCATGGATCTTCATCATTTCTTCCATCCATTTAGCTTGGTCTTTTCACTATCAATGCAATGCTCATACGGGGAAATTTGTCTTCGGATTTCATTTCGCTAATCCCCGATATATCGGATTCCCTCGAGTCTTTGATAGGTGATCTGCAGCCAAGTTTTTCTGCTCCTTTTTTATCTTTATCTCGATATTGAATCTTGAAGAAGCAACAACCCATCTGATAAGCCTTGTTTGGAGCATCTTGTTTGCGGAACAAAGACTTTAAAGCATAATGAATCAGTGCGAGACAATAAGTTTTTTTTGATAAAAAGAAGAGAAAGGGCGGCATTTGTCAAAGGAGAAGACGACCGCTAGAAGTTCCTTTTCGGTGGTGGTATAATGTGCATGGGCATCATTTAGAGTTTTCCTAGCATAATAGATAGGTTTGAATTTTCCGTCTATTCTTTGTCCTAAGACTGCCCCCACTGCAAAATCACTGGCGTCGTACATTGATTCGAAAGGCATACTCCAAATCTTGAGATATTATGATAGCGTAGTGTCAAATCTTTCTTCAGTTTATGAATGCTTTTTACAATCTTCAGAAAAATCGAACTTAGCGTCTTTCATTAAAAGTTGGGTCATTGGTTTAGAAATCATGGAAAAATCTTGTATGAATCTGCGATAAAACCCATCATGCCCCAAAAAACTTCTAACGCCCTTTACATTTGTAATAAGGTATTTGGCGATAACATCAATTTTACTTTGTCGCGACTTCGAATCCTTTCCCAGATATTTTATGCCCCAAAACAATACCTTCTCTTACCATAAAATGGCATTTTTCCAAATTTAATACAAGGTTGGTCTCTTCACAACTACCGAGCATTTTATCTAGATTATTAAGACATTGGTCAAAGGAATTACCGAACAACGAGAAATCATCCATAAAAACTTACATGAAATCTTCTCTACCATAGTCCATGAAATAAGTGCCAGTCATGCATCTTGAAAAGTTACTTAGAGCTTACATATCCGACGGCAATCATTCTCCTGTGCAAAAGTTCCCATAAGCCACAAGTAAAAAAAGTTGTCTTCTCTTGATCTTCTAGTGCGATTGGGATTTGGAAGAATCCTGAAAATCCATCAAGAAAACAATAATACTCATTTCCAGATAATCGTTCCAGCATTTGATTGATAAAAAGGAGTGGAAAATGATCTTTTCGTGTATCGTCATTTAATTTTCGATAGTTGATGCATACGCGCCATCCTGTCACTGTTCGAGATGGTATTAACTTGTTGTTGTCGTTTAACACTACGGTTATTCCTCCTTTCTTAGGGACAACATGAATGGGGCTTACCCAAGGACTATCTGAGATAGGGTAAATTAGTCCTGAATCAAGTAACCTGATGATCTCGTCCTAACACAATCTTGGACCTTAGGATTCAAAAACTCGCGAGTTGATTGACAGCTTGAAACTTTCTTCCATAAAGCTTTTTAATAGTGGCAGAAGGATTATTCCCTTGATGTCTGACATCTTCTAAGCGATTGCCCCTTTTTGTTTTTCAAGAACCCGTAGAAGTGAAGTTTTCTCTTTTTCTGTTAGTTTAGATGAAATAATCATTGGACAAGTTTCATCTCCCTTCAAGTAAGCGTACTCTAAGTGAGAAGGCAAGCCTTTGAGCTCTGGTTTTTTTCTGTCAATTTCAATTGCACTAGCAGAATAGAGAAGAATCCCTTAACGTTTTCTACTGTTCCTGGTGTTTCGGTGAATACGGCGTATTGATATGATCGATATGCCGTATTGGTGTCTCAGAGTTAGGCCCATGACTTTCAAAATTGGGTCGATTGATGCTATCTTCCAGGTTTTCATTTTCCAGTAGTTCTTGGGCTGCTGATTGTATGACCGTGTCTAAATCGTCAATCTCAGTAACATCACACGTCCCCATACAAGGTTTTTTTCTTGATTGGATCCGACGTCAAAAATCACTTCCGATACTTCCAATCCCAGTGTATCTTTTTTAAATACATCAATCATTGAGCTCGTAAACGATATGCTCAAAATGGCATTCCCAAGATTCTCGGATTCTAGAATCTTTGCGCTAACCAAATACACAAAATCTAAGGGAGGAGGAAATTTTTCAATCTTCTTAGAGCACATCTTTCTGACAATTACCCCATGGGACTGATAGATTTTGTTTGCTATTCCAAGCTCATTCTGTTGGTTTTGTTCCCCTAAGCCTATTTCTCATACACGTTAAGGCCATTAGCATTATAACTAGCTCCCAGTATGCTATCGATATCAATATGTAAATGCCCATATCACATGGTATAGTAAAGCTTCCTGGGTCTTTTTCTTTCGATGGAAGTTTATTTAACAAGACTGCAGAGCATCTTTCATTCATTGTTACCGTGCATGCCTCCTCTAATCTTGCTTTGTTTGATAGTAGACCCTTTAGAAACTTAGCATACTTTTCTATACCTTGTGATATGGGCCTTACATATTGATAAAGATTTAGCATACCTGGGAGCTAAGTATAACCTAATGGCCTTAACATGTAGGAAAACATGGCGCGAGAGCGTGGGAACCAAAACCAACAAGAATGAGCTTGGAACTAGCAAACAAATCCATCAGAACCCATGGTGCGTAATATGCAAGGGGCGGCGTGGCTTCATAAAGATTGATAAATTCACTCCTCCCTATTGATTGTGTTATCTTGATATGCGCGGCGCGGAGATTCTAGAAATCCCGATAATTCTGGTGTCGCGGCCATTCAGCAATCGTTACCGAAACCATGATAGCGAGGTATTTAACACTAAAGCGAGCGCGCACTCGAGTGTGCGTTGGAAGTAAAAATGATTTTATGACATCGACCAATCAATGTGCGCGCGCGCAACCTTGTATTGAGGACGATGAATGTTATACGAGATTACGATGTAGACACGGTCAGAACATTCAGCACCCAAGAACTACTGGAAAATGAAAACCGTAAGATAGCACAATCACCTCAATTTTGATAGAAGGGCCTAACTCGGAGACACCATACGGCATACACAGATCTCGACAGGAGCAATACCTAATTCACAAGAAACGACGTGGGGAAACAAGGATAGAAAGAGGGGGCGGTTTAAGCGAATCATCTCTCTTCTGCTAGTGACAATGGAAATTGCGACAAAAAAAAAAACCAAAGCTCTAAGGCTGGCGGAGTACAGATCCTACTAAAGTAACCTTACCATGAGGGAGTATGAAAATCTTGCTCCAAGATAGTTCATCTCTAAACTAACAAAACAAGAAATCTCTCACTTCTACGAGTGTCTCTTGAAAAACAAAAAGGGCATTCCGCTTAAAGAATGACAGACATCATGCAATAACCCTTCTCACTCAAAAATTTGTAATGAAGAAAGTTATCAGCCGGGTCATCCAAACCTCAAGACTTTAAATCACTAAAGGTCCAAGATGTGGTTTATAGGCCAATCCTCAGTTACTTGAGCAGCGGCTAATTTACCCAATCTTAATAGTCATCGTAAGCCCCCATTCCATGGTATTCCTAAGCAAAGGAGGAATAACTGGTAGTTGTACACGACAACTTACACGTTAAATACCATCTGAAATAGTGAACAGTCATGGGCGAATGCATCGCCTATCAGAAAATGAAAATAACGCAACTACACATCGAAAAGATCATTTTCCAACTCCTTTTGTATCAGTCAAATGCGGAACGCTTATCTGGACACATGAGGAGTATAGTTTCTATGAATGGATTTATCAGGGTTCTCCAAATCCCAAGCGCACTAGAAGATCAACGAGAAGACAACCTTTTACTTGTTGCTTATGGGAACTCTGCCGACAGGAGGGATTGCCCGTTCGGGAGTATGGTAACCTTCTAGTAACTTTTTCTAAGATGCATGGCGCGCAATAATTGTTCATGACATGGAAAATTTTCATGTAAGTAATTTATGTGAGAATTCTCGTTGTTTCGGTATTTCCATAACCATGTCGTAATACTCTCGATCATATGCGTCGGTAAGTTTTGTGAAGAGACCAACCCCATGTAGTAAATTTCGGAAAAATGCCATTAGGTAAGAAAGGTAATTGAGATTGGGCATACAATATCTGAAAGGGATCGAAACAGTTGACAAAGCTAAAATCGGAACTGGTAGCGCCAAATTACCTTATCCTACAAATGTAAAGGGCGTTAGAAGTTTTTTTTGGGCATGATGGTCGTCTAATCCGCAGATCCTACAAGATTGTTTTTCCAGGAACTTCTAAACCAATGAACCCATCATTTTAATGAAAACACACTAGAGAGTCGATTCTATCCTAGAAATTTGTAAAAAGTACCGTTAATAAAACTGAAAGAAAGCGATTGACCACTACGCCTATAATAAAGATCGTCCACTTGCTGTAAGGCTTTCGAAATCAATGTACGACCCAGTGATTTTGCATGGGGGCAGAGCTTAGACAATGAAAGACGAAAATTTCAAAACCTATCTAAATTAGCCAAGGAAAACGTCTAACATGCCAGCCCTTGCACATGATACACACCACCAATAAAAAAATATTATAAAAAAAAAAAGGAACTTCTAGCGTCGTACTGCCGCCTTTGACAAATTCCGCCCTTAGCCATTTTTTCAAACAACGAGGTGGTGGGGGGCGTAAGGCGACTGGTGATTCAATTAAAGAGCTTTTATGTAGAGGGGATTTGTCTCACAAAAAATGCCAAATCCAAGGCGTAGCAGAGGGGGGTCTGCTTCTAGAAAGCAAGATTGCAATATCGAGATAAAAGATAAAAAAGGAGCAGAAAACTTGGCTGCTGATTACCTATCAAGACTCGAGAAGCCGAAGTTAGGGAATTAGCCGAAATGAAAGCGAAGACACAGGTCCCCGATGACAAGATGGATATTAAAAGCCAAGCTAAATGAGCAGATCCATGGTAACGCGATTTTTCATCGCATTGTCAAAAAGTATGTACCTCCCGAAGGTACCACTGCGAAAAGAAAAAGGGTGTTTCCCTCGCAAGAAAAGAATATCTTCTTTGGGACAACCTGACGCAATAGAATTATACACGGAAATGTAATGCGAGCGCGAGGTGCGCACGCTAATAGTTGAAATCCTTGTCATTTTTAGAAAACTGCCATACTGGACCAACCCGGGGGACATCATAGGGCTTTAAAGTTACAGAAAAAAGTTTAGGAAGTACACACATCTAGTTGGGCGCCCGAGAGCGTACTTACGTGCGAGTGCCTAAAGACTATGTAATTGAAGTGTGACGCAAGTCAGAAATGCGGGTAACATTTCATCGCGAAAAAGATGCTACCAAACAATATTCAAGTATGAAGGATCTTTGACATTTAGGGACTGGACATTTATAGACCATTTCCTATCAAGGGGTAACAAGTATTTGTTGCGGTTGATTTTCGTGTCTAAAGGGGAAGCTCAGCCTACCTACAACCATATGATCTTGGGAGTGGTAAAAATTCTTAAAAGAGTTTGTTTTGCCAAATACAGAGTTTCCGAACGCCTAACAGTGATAGGGGAACACCATTTAATTTGGCAAACTCCCACTTGAAAAAGCATTGCCTTAGCATACAGTGACTCATAGAATAGCAAACCGTCATACCACCTTCAGACTATGGCCATAACCGAGTCACCAACAGAGCTAACAAATCGTAAGTCAGAAAGATCGTCAGATTTACCCAAAGATGGTCTGTAAAAACTCAACGATGCCATATAGGTCCCTTCAAGGACCGCCTACAAGACCACCAATAGATGTAACCACCATTAAGATGGATTAATGCAAAGCTTGCCCATCTCCAGTTAAGATTGAAACATAAAACCTACTGGGCCACTTAAACATCTTGTAATCAAGTAGATCTCACACGCTTCAGAAAACCATTTCCTGACTTAACCTACTAATGAATTACGACGGGGTGTATGCCAATACTCGAATCTATAAGGCAAGAACTAAGAAATGGCAACGACTCTAGAGCTCCCGCAAACAGAGAATGCGAATTTAAGACAGGTCGAAAAATGTCTTGTTTTACACTCACATGTAAAGATTACATCCCATGAAAACTCAAATCGAAATGGACCGGTCCTTTCATAGTTAAAACCATTGATACCTTATAACGCAGTAAGAAATCACCAACAATAATGGTTCGAGCTTTAAAGGATAATGGACAATAGGTTAAACTCACATACCACCAAGAAGTTATCAACCACGATGAAAACGACAGTTCATGAGAGCACCGACACGATAAAGTGATGAAAAGAAAAAGGACAACCATAAGACCAGCTGAAACAAAAGTGCTTCCCGGGAGACAACCCAGTCATTTTTAAATTGTTTATTGCATTTAATTGTTTGTTGCACGAGTCTGTCTTCCTAGACATTCTATACGGCGTATCAAACCCCTCTAGATTTGGCTATAAGATGTCATGGCGGCGTTATCAGTTTTTATAAAACTACATTATACATTCTACGTATATCTCTATGTGGGGGTAGGGGAGCTCTATGGGGGGCGGAGAGCGGGGTCTATACACAGTATCATCATCTCCATCATCTGGGCGGAGGTGGGCCTTCTGTTTGGGACACGCTATTCGTCCCGAATAGTTTTGCTGATTTAATTGTTTTCTTGACCATTGTAGCAAGAAGAACTATGCACTTGTCTTCTTATCTTTTATACAAGACCTTGCTGAAAACTAATGATATGGATTGCTGAAAAAGACATTGTTTAACTTATCCGAATGCACATAGCCCTAGTCAACACACATTTTGCTCAAGAACTCATCTTGGGAGAATTATCATAACAAAACATCAGGAGTATTTCTGTTCTAATTCATTTTCCCTTATTATTCATTGTTGACGCTGTATACAATATTAAGTGAGGGGATGGAGAATTAGAACGTACTTGTCTTCTTTTTTACAAAATAACATGCAAAGTGCTTAAAACTAGGCCAAATTTAATTTTTTTTAGCATACTTTGTAAAAATCACTAGTTACATTCTACCTAGAACACACGATAACCATCAATACATATTGTGAGAAATTAACCTATTCTGTCGAAACTGTCTACTAACTTCCACTAAAATTATAAATTTTCGTTCGTTTATGTTTCAGTGATGTAGTGGACTTTAGAACTTGGCCCGGCATATCACTCCGAGACCACCAAGATTAGTACTATAGAATTTAAATGAAGAACATGTTCAACTGAATAAAGTTCTAGATTAAACCAAATAGCACTACATGTCGTACAAATAACTAACTAAACGCCCAACACAGCTGTTAGTTAAAATCCCGTGTAATCCCTTGAGTACTCTCATTTTTCTAGAGTAAAATCCCCTAGAACAAACCTTTGACCCATTCCTTTCTTTTTCTACACCTAATTATATGTGTTTCGTTTCACCTTTGGCACCTTGCTTACCGTTAAATTAAGCCCTATTTCCTCTATGTTTGCTATTGCTCTCATGTAAATTTTTGTATTTCCTGTGTAAAGTGGAAAGTTTCTATCTCTGTAATGTCCGGAAACTGCACAATGCAATGGAAAAATATGTACTCATAAGTTATTGCATATGTATTAAATGCTCGGAAAGAAGAAATGCTACAAGAAAAGATTATCCGGACAAGATAATGGTGGCGGAATAAATAGCTTCTAAATGTTACTACTGTTGGTTACGAGTTACTGCTGCTAGTTTATGAAGATACTACTGCGGGTTATATTTCTACTCATGGTGAAACGGCAGACATATTCTAATCATTACTACAGCTAGTTGTAAAGTTACTACTGCTAGTATTAGTTACTACGAGAAAGTTTCTTCTGTTAGATTATAAGTTAGTACTGAGTTTCAGTTATACGTTACGACTAACGGCTAATTTTAAAAAATGAGATATTTTAGGAAAAGATATGTATGTATAGAAAACGCGTTATAAACCCATTAGGGTTCTTTGGTGTATAAAAGGAGATCCTAGGGCATGTAGGTTAGTATCTCAATATCTCATCTTCACATACAGTCATTTATAGCTTCAAGGTTTTGTATAACCCTAACACTATCAAGAGTGTTCGTATTAATATATTAAGGCTTAAAGTTTGGTATTATACAATCTTACTTATTACTGTTTCATTGTTGATTCTTCTTGGTATCATAGACTAGATTCCGTATAGTCTTTGATATATTCAATCAAAGTTTCTACTATAGTTGTCATGGATTTATTCAATACAACTAAGCCTTTTACAAGCTAAGCAAGATCTATTCAAGTGGGATCAACAAGTGGTATCAGAACTTGTTGAGAAACTCTAAATAAGAAGAAACAATCTGCACATACATTACGGTTCCCAGATCTATTTGTTTGTGAAAATATAGAGTCAGTATCTGCACCTATGGTTGCTGCTTAAAAACTTCTAGTGCTCAATCCAGGCGAATTTGAGCTTTGGAAAATGAGGATAGAATAGTACTTCCTAATGATGGATTATGCTCTTTAGGAAGTAATAGTAAATGGTGACTCACTTCCACCAAAGAGAACTGTTGATGGTGTTGAGAAAACATATCCTCCTATAACTACAGAAGAGAAGTTAGCAAGGAAGAATGAGTTAAAGGCACGAGGTACATTGTTGATGGCTCTTCCAAATGAACATCAACTAAAGTTTGAAAAAAAATACCACTAAATGTACAAGTCATTGATGAAGCGATAAGAAAAGGTTTGTGAGGTAATAAAGAGTCCAAGAAAACCAAAAGACACTTCTACAGCAAACAGTATGAAATTTTCAATGGAATTCAAGCTCAGAAGGACTTGATCAAACCTATGATAGGCTTCAAAAGATTATCAGTCAGCTAGAGATTCTGGGTGAACCTAGTTTTCAAGAAGATATGAATCTCGTGTTAAAAGTCTCCTCATTAGAATGGAAGACTCATACATTGATCTGGAGAAAGAAACCTTATTTAGAAACTTTGAGCATGGATGACCTATACAACAATCTAAAGATTTATGAAACTAAAGTTAAAGGGTCATCAAGCTCAAGCAAAAACTCACAAAATGTGGCTTTTGTGTCTTTCAACAGCTCTGGCAGTTGTAATCAAGCACCATGTTTCTAAAGTCTCCAATACTGAATATATGAGGGATGCTTGATCTAGTTTTTCTTTGGCAAACCAATCCAACATCCACAATTAGATAATGAGACTTAGAACAATTGATCTGATGACTAGAGAATGAGGATCTAAAGTGGAGATGCTATGCTAACAGGAAGCCAAAAGAGGCCTTATATAAGATTGGAAGGAAGAGGAGTGCCAAGGTTTGAGACCATTGGTTTAACAATCAAAGGAGTTGAATGTTATTCGACTGTCATAGAAAAGCCAGTTTGCAAGATTGTAGGATCCAAGGGAAAACAGGAACAAAATACCTATAAAAAGGAATGTAACAGTGAAACAATAGAAACTAAAGCTTAGTGCTCAAGATTAATAGCGTATGATGAGATGACCGGCTGAAAGAAGGACCTACAAACTTGCATATATCTGTGGCCTATACTCTTTAAGTTCTTCAAGCTCAAATTTTAGTATTACTCTATTTTAAAGCAATGTTTAAAATCTTAGAAACCTCAAAGAACATTAAAGAAAATCTGTCATATAATTTTAATAAGTCTTAATTAAATGTAGGAGCGTTTAATAAAGCAAGTCTAAATCTATAGAGCGAGACTAGATGTTATAAAAAAAATGAGGCGCTATTTTTTAAAGAGGGACATAAAGATTATAAAACTTATGTTCTTTAGAGAGATAATGACTCTAACAAGCTGAAAAAGCAATTTTAAAAAGCTAAACAAAAAGAAAGTGATTGATGAAAACTTACCTTAGAAAAGTTTAAAAATTCATCTAAGAATCTAAGCAAACTGTTAGATAGTCAAATATGTGATAAGTTCAAGTCTGGTGTGGGGTATGATAGTCAAGTGTTTAATAGTCAAGTATTTGATAGTCAGGTGAATGATAGGTACAAAAAAGGTGAAGGGTATCATGATGTTCCATCTCCCTATACTGGGAACTTCATGCCCCCTAAACCTGATTTGGTACTTGTTGATAAGGATGAATATGTATTTAGTGAGTCAGCAACTAGTGTACCTTTAGCTGCAACTAGTGAAGTTAAGACTAGTGTGTCAAAATCTAAGTCTATTAGTGAACCACTTATTGAAGACTGGATATCTAACAGTGAGAATGAGAATAAGACTGAGTCTAAGTCTGGACAGAGAAAACCTAGTAATGCTAAAGTAGAATTTGTTAAATCTTATGAGCATTTGAAATCACCTAGGGAGTCGGTTAAGAAGGTAGAGAACAATAAGCAAGCTAAATACCCTAGGAAAAATAGTCAAAGTTCTAGAGGTAACAAGAGAAACTGGAATAATTTGATGACTTAAAAATTAGGAAGTAATTTTAAGTTTAAAAATAAAGCTTGTTATGTATGTGGTAGTTTTAACCATTTGATCAAAGACTATGATTTTTATGAAAAGAAAATGGTGGAAAAACCTGTCTGGAATAATGCTAGAAGAGTGAATCACCAAAATTCTCAAAGAATAACTTACCCTCATCCAAAAAGAAATTTTGTTCCAAGAGTAGTCTTAATGAAATCTGGCTATAAATCACTTAATACTGCTAGGCAAAGCTCTTCAAGAGCAGCAGTATCAGGTAATACTGCCAGACCAATTAATACTGCCTACACAAGACCAACATTGAATAGTGCAAGACTAGCATCAAATGTATTTAATAAAGCACATTCACAAGTTAGAAGGGCCTTTAATAAGTATACAACAAATAAGAACAGTAATTTCAATAAAAAAGTTAATATTGTTAGGAAAAATGTTACTACTGTTGGGCCAAAAGCAGTAGTAAGTGATAATAAGGGAATTGAGGCTAATGTTGTTAAGGCCTCAACATGTTGTGTTTAGAGACCAAAACATAAAGTTTTAGACCATGTCTCCAGAAATAATGGTGCATCAATGTCCTTTAAAAGATTTGACTATGTTGATGCACAAGGCAGATCCAAGTATGTAATGGCTTGAGTCCCCAAAAGAGCCTGATTTTCTGACTTTTTATGCAAGGCAATCCACAGCTAGTGTTGCAGACTTACTCACAAAAGCATTTGATGTTAGTCTTTTTCAATTTTTGACTGCTAGCATTGGAATGCTTAATCTTTGAGGTGTTGTTTGGATAGATTGATGATTAGAATGGGTTGAAAATACTATTTGAATAAAATTAGGGTTTATACTGGTAACTCAAGAGTTAGTGCTGCTGGCATAACTTAATGCTGCTGGGCAAAAAGTTAGTGCTGCCAGGCAAAAAGTTAATGCTGCTGGGCCAAGTTAGTGCTGCTACGTTACCGTCGAGGATAAAACTGGTGAGGGTATCTTTAGTAAATTAGTTGGTTACTTCACTTATGGGTTTGCTTAATTCCCTATAAAACTATTTTCGTTCACATAGTAATCACTCTTAAACACTCTTACGTTCTCAATTCTACAAACCCTAACTCGATTTTATCACCGACATTTACAATTATCATTAATGGCGGACTTAACTTTTGTTGATTCTCATAATATGGTGGCATACATGGAAAAATCAAAAGACAATGTTGATTTTGCAGAGATAGTTGATTTTCTTAATGCTAGTCCTATCAGGTATGCATTAACTGTAAGTCCAACTGTCTATGTGTCCTATATTGAGCAGTTTTGGTCTACTGCAAAGATCAAAACAGTCAATAATGAAACATAAATACGTGCCAAAGTTGATGGCAAGACTATAGTAATAACAGAATCATCTGTGAGGAGAGATCTTCACTTTAATGATGAGGATGGTATTACTTGTCTTACAAACACTAAGATTTTTGAAAAGCTTCAATTGATGGGATATGAAAAGCTTTCTGATAAACTTACTTTTCTAAAACCTTTCTTTTCCCCTCAATGGAAGTATCTCATCCATACCATCTTACAATGTTTAAGTTCTAAATCAACTACCTAGAATGAATTTGGTACAAATATAGCATCAGCAGTTATATGTTTGGCTAAGAAACAAAAGTTTAATTTTTCTAAATTGATTTTTGATGGTATGTTGAGAAACTTAGATCCTAATTCTAAAAAGTTTTTAATGTATCCAAGGTTTTTACAACTGCTTTTGAATAATCAATTTGAAAATCTTGCAGTAGTTTTTAATGATGAATATGATACACCTTCGCATACTAAAAAGGTTTTTGCAAACATGAAAAGGAAAGGAAAAGATTTTTCAAGGACTGTGACACCATTGTTTGCTACTATGTTGATACAACCACAAGAAGATGTGGGTGAAGGTTCAGGACAACTCACTAAATCCCAACACACACCTACTACTGCGTCACCATCTCATGTTGAACCAATCCCTACTGTTGCATCATCATCACATCCTAAAAAGACCCAAAAACATAGGAAAACCAAAAGAAATGCCACTGAGATATCTCAGTCTAGTGGACCTACCACCCTTGTAGCAGATAAGACTGTCCATGAGAAGAGGGGAGACAGTATGGAAAGGGCTACTACTACTGCTACTAGCTTAGATGCAGAGCAGGGCAGTGGTAACATAAATAGGACCTAATCCACAGCAATACCTAATGATCCTTTTCCTCAGGGAATTAGTTCATGTGGTAGTTCTGTTGGAGTATGCCCGTGTCATAATAAATAATTATATGGCTAGACACATGTGAGCCTATGGGGTCACACAAATATACACTGAGGTACCATTTATATATCATATTTATTATATTTACGGTATATAAATAATCCACGTAATACGGGATAACTATCGGGCTTCTAATAACTAAGTATTATACTTAGTTAATTGGACTTGGAAAACAAAAGAGGAGGCCCATACAAGCCCTATAGGGGTTGGTCATCATGCATGTATAGGAGGGGATAAGTTTGTTTGACCAATCAACATTAATATGATTATCTCCTAATTGATCTTCTAATTAATTTGATTAATAACTTACCTAAAATCTCTCCCCTCCTCTCCCTATATATACATACAGCACATACTCTTAAAAAGGTGTTTTTTGGTGTTCTTATTTTCCAATCACTTTGTATCTTGATTATTCAAAGTGAAATCCAAAGTTACGGGGTTTAGACTAGCATCAATTGGTTACAAGGAAGTGTAGTGTGGATACATCATAGAGGTGATCTCCATTGATCACTTGGTGTTTCATGCTAGGGTGAAGCTCACCGGTTGATTCTACCGATCACGCTACAAAGGTATTACTTTTCTTGTTTTTCTTTGATTGATCATATGACTCTATGGATCTGTTGATAGGTGCTTGTTCCGCTGCGTTTAATGTTTGTTTATATGTTATTCATTTAATTCAGCACCTATAAGTCCTTGGTACCAAGATACCATATTGGGGGACAGACCTGCTCAAACTAGGTTTAAGAGGTTGTCTAAACAGTCTAATGATCCACCTCTCTCAAGAGTTAACACACTTGGAAGTGGGGAGGACAGTATGAAACTACAAGAATTGATGGACCTTTGTACAAAATTGTCTGAAAGAGTTCTTGCCTTGGAAAATATAAAGACTGCTTAGGATTTGGAAATTACTAATCTAAAAAAGAGAGTCGAGAAGTTGGAAAAGAATAAAAAGTCAAGAGTTCCACAACTCAAGAGGAGGTTATTCAAAGTCAGGATAGAGTCTTCTGCTAAAAAGAGTTTGGGTGATCAGGAGGATGCATCCAAATATGGGAGGAATGAAATTGACCAAGATGAAGGGATTTCATAGTTTCAAGAGGATGTAGAGACTCAGGGGAGGTATGGTCATGATATTAGTACTGCTGAAGTTACAACTGCCAGTGTACCATCTAATGTGGATGTTAGTGCTGCTAGCCCTATAAGACCAGTTGATGATTCAATCACTGATGATATCACTTTGGCTGAACCCTTAATGAAGATCAAAAGTATTGCTTCAAGATCATAAAAAGATAAAGGAGATATGTTTAAAGAGCCAAGTGAACCAACAACAACATCAAAATCTTAATCTCAGATTCCAGCAAAAGATAAAGGAAAAGGCATCATACAAGAGCCTGAGAAACCAGTAAAAGTGAAAGGCAAAGATCAAATTGAGTATGATGTTGATGTAGCTCAGAGACTTCAAGAAGAGTTAGATGAAGAAGTCAGGCTTGAAAGAGAAAGAGAAGAAGAAGCTAGTAAAGCTACAAACATTGTTGAATGGGATGATGTTCAAGCTATGATGGATGCAGACTATGAGTTAGCTGCAAAATTACAAGCAGAAGAGCAAGGAGAGATATCTATTGAAGAAAGGTCAAGATTATTTATGGAGCTCATGGATAAAAGGAAGAAACATTTTGAAAAACTTAGAACGAAGAAGAAACCACCAACTAAAACTCAAAAGAGAAACATAATGTCTACTTATTTGAAGAACATGGCTGGATACAAGCACACTCATTTGAAGAATAAAAGTTTTGAGGAGATTCAGATGTTGTTTGAGAAAGAAATGAAAAGAGTAAACATATTTGTAGACATGGATGCAGAGCTGGTAAAAGGCAGATAAATAAAAGAAAGCAGTTCAAAGATAGCAGGAGATGAGCTAGAACTCTAGTTCTAGATGAAGAATTTGTAGTTCATGCTATCCCTTTAGCTGTCAAGCCTGTACCCATTGTAGGTTTTCAGATTCATAGAGCAGGAAGGCAAGGATCCTGTGAAATAATAAGAGCTAATGGAAGTACCAAGACATACACATAGTTTAGTCAACTGATCAAGGAATTTGACAGAGAAGATTTGGAAAATTTGTGGAAGCTGGTTAAGACTAAGCATGGGTATACAAGGCCTGAGGAAGCATATGAAAGGGTGTTATGGGGTGATTTAAAAGTTATGTTTGAACCTGATGTAGAAGATAATATATGGAGGAATCTACAAAGACAGAAGATACTGCTTTGGAAGCTATATGATTCTTATAGAATTCATTTTGTGAGGTTTGAAAACATGCACATCTATATGATTGTAGAGAAAAGATATCCCCTTTCACCTACTACCATCACTGACATGCTGAATAGGAAGTTGCAAGCTGACTATTGGGATGAAACATGTTATCAGCTTTTGAAGCTCATCACAAAACAGCTCAAGAATCCTTGAAATGTTTAGATACATCCTCCTGAGGTTCAAGAAGATTTTATTTAAGAAACTTGATGATTAATATGATGAATATCAAGTTTAAGGGAAGATTGTTGGGAATAAAAGGATTCTTAACTGTTACTACTGCTGGATCAAGTTACAGCTGCTGGTTGGAGTTACTGATGCTGCTTAAGATTGAAGACAAAGTTCTAAGTCATTACTACTGCTAGTGTAATATTAGTACTGGCAGTACAAAATGTTACTACTGCTAGAAGAGTCTCTGCTGTTACACTTAGTTAGTACTGTTAGTATGTTTTAGTACTGCTAAAGAGATATGTATGAGATATTTTAGGAAAAGATATGTATGAGTAAAAAACGCGTTGTAAGCCCATTAGGGTTCCTTGGTGTATAAAAAGAGACCCTAGGGCATGTAGTTAATATATCTCATTTTCATATTCATTCATTTATAGCTTCAAGGTTTTGTATAACCCTAACACTATCAAGAGTGTTCGTATTAATATATTGAGGCTTAAAGTTTGGTATTATACAATCTTGTTTGTCACTGTTTTATTGCTTGTTCTTCTTAGTATCATAGACTAGATTCCGCATAGTCTTTGATATATTCAATCAAAGTTTCTACCATAGTTGTCTTGGATTTATTCAATACAACTAAGCCTTTTACAAGCTAAGCAAGATCTATTCAAGTGGGATCAACAACGCAGCTGATGATTGCGAAATGAATGCGCAGTATGAAATGTTGTTGGTACGGGGCGAAATTGCTAACGTTGCGCAACGAGAATGTATACCTCCAATTTAAGAAGGTATTGTAAATTCTGTTTTTTATATACATGTTCCTTCTATAAATAGTTCATATTTGTTTGTTTTGTCTTTGTTTTTTTATCAACAGTGTCGTACGTTCGTGGACAATCACTTTTAGCCAGCCCTTTGTCACATGCCTGCGTTGAAACGTGTCACGTGAAACCTGCAGATGTTCATAGGGTTAATGTCAGTAGAAATGTCAGGAGGCGTTTGTTAACCAGTCACTTAAGCATGCCTACAAATACTAACATGTTTATGGGAATAGCTGAACAATAAGTTGGGCCCGCTTATACTGTTGAAAACCGTGGTAACGAAAGACAGAAACTGCGTTCTTATTTCTAGAGTTTTTGACCATTTTAGGAGCATGCGTACAACCAACATTAGAGCAGACCGTATGGCCCAGACAGGTATTCAGCTGTTTTTTAGGTAACAAGATATTCTAATGACGTATCTCCCTTAATATTTTTTTCTTTTATAATAGGTGAATAGAATTTTAGACCGGCTTATATTGTTGAAAACCGTGATGACGAAGACAGAAACTGCGTTCCTATTTCTAGAGTTTTTAACCGTTTTAGGAGTATGTGTACAGCCAACATTCGAGCGGACTGTATGGCCCAGCCAGGTATTCAGCTCTTTTTAGATAACAGGATCTTTTAATGATGTACCTCCCTTAATATTTTTTTCATTTATACTGTATCAGCAATTCGTAAAAGATCGCTATCAACTACGGGCTTGCCATATGCATCTGTGGATTCGCCTTTGACATCGAATGTAGTTACTACAATCGTTCATATCAACAGAAATGTCAGGAGGTGTTTGACAGGAACATCGTCGACGCAGTGCCCAATGCCTAGAGGTGACATTTTGCTACATCCTGGATTTAGTTGTCCATTTATATTT
>BQNB010099585.1:0-16763 GCA_026074375.1 Tanacetum coccineum | reverse complement strand
TTAAGAAAGATTCTAAAATAGCCAAAGCTAAGGGAAAAAGAAAATCTCTTGCTTTAAATGCTAAGGAAGAATCTAGTGATGAGGAGTGTTCGACTTCCAAAAGTGAAAATGAAGAATACGCCATGGCGGTTAGAGACTTCAAGAAGTTCTTTAAAAGAAGAGGTAGATTCGTGAGACAACCTCAGAACGACAAAAAGACGTTTCAAAGAAGCCGAGATGATAAGAACGGTAAAGGTGATAGAAAATGATTTAGATTCGGCGATCCAAATTATCTAATTAGAGAAGGTCCAAAATCACCGAAAGACAAGAACCAAAGAGCTTTTGTCGAAGGTTCTAGGAGTGATAGCAATGAAGAAGATGATGAGAATGTCAAAGACGAGACATGTCTCATAGCTCAAGCATCAAATGAGGAATGTTCCAAATCCTCTTACTTTAGTGATGAAAACTCATCAATAGATGATTTGGTTTTAGATAATGAATATGATAAACTATGAAAAATGAGTTTAAAGATAATCACTAAAAACAAAAGATTAAAAGCCACTAGAAATAGTTTAGAAAAAGAACTTGGTATTCTAAAAGAAAAAGTGTCTACACTCGAGAAAAACAAGGGAGTTGATCTCGAATGTGTAAAGTGTCATATGCTAAAAATTGAAAATGAAAAACTCAAAGAGGAAGCCATTAGATTTACTAAATTTGAAAAGTGTACACATTGTCTAAATGAAATGTTAAGTAATCAAAAACCCTCCGAAGAAAAATTAGGTTTAGGGTTTAATTCATTTGAAGTATCATCTAGTGGAACTAAGGAAATAAAATTTGTAAAAGCCCAGAAAAAGACGTCTTCTGATGGAGGTCCCATAAATATGGGCGGCCCCCATATTGTACAGGCGGCCCCCAAAGAAATTATGGGACCGCCAGTTATTACGCCTGGATCTGAGAAAAGTATGTCTTTTAAAAATTTATTTTGGGTCCTAGACCAAAACACATAATAGTAAACAACGTCAAAGTTCTCGTTGCTAGTGATAATGAAGTTAAACAATTTTATAAGCCATTGTCAAAACCCGGAGTCGGATTTTCAAAAACTAATTTTAGATCAAAAACTCCATCACCTAGAGGAGTCAATAACAATTATCCTCGTCCTAAGATACCACAACCAAAAAGGAACGTTGGTTGACAAAACCAACCTCATAGTTTTCCCGTAACTTGGAACAATTTCCAACGTCAAAGTTACATGCCATGGGAAATGTGTCTTCCATTTCCACATCCCAACCAATTGCATCAAATGCAAGGGATGTTTAGCACTAACAACTTTGGACCCATGAGATATTGGGGACCAAATGTTTGAGTTATTGTCTTATATAAATAGATATGCCTTAGAGTCGACTTGGAAACCGATGAGTGGATAAAAGATAGCGGATGCTCTAAACACATGACGGGTAACCGAAAGCTCTTCTCAAGCTACAAGGCATACAATGGAGGTAATGTTATTTTTGGTAGCAGTCTTCGCGGTAACATCATTGGCAAAGGTGCGATTTCGAATGACTCTCTCAAAATAGATAATGTAGAACATGTAGATAACTTAAGATTTAACTTGCTAAGTGTAGGACAAATATGTGATAATAAGTGTAGGGTAACTTTATTTGAACATGATAGTGAAATCACTAAGGGCGGTAAGGTCATAGGTAGAGGTATAGGATGAAAGGCTTACATGTGATGAAATTAGGAAATAAGCCAAAAGACCAAATCTGTCTAGCAACGATTGATGAAAACTCCATGTTTGTGGCATAGGAGATTAGGTCACGTAAATATGCGTCTCATTCAATCGTTAGCATCTAAGGAATTAGTTAGAAACCTACCTAAGCTTCAGTTTGATCAACACTTCTGTGATGCTTGCAAAATTAGAAAACAAGCTCACGCTAGTCACAAAGCTAAGAATATAGTCTCAACGACTAGATGCTTAGAACTCCTTCATATGGATCTCTTCTGTTCATCCGCCGTACGGAGTTACGAAGGAAACCGCTACACCTTAGTCATAGTAGATGACTACTCTAGGTATACTTGGACTAGATTCCTTAAGGATAAAACTGAAGCCTTTGATCAATTCAAAATATTTAGTAAGAAAATTTAAAACCAATTAGGATGTACAATAGTGTCAATAAGAACCGACCATGGTAGGGAATTTGATAATGAAGTGCAATTTGGAGAGTTTTGTAATACAAATGGTATTACACGTAACTTCTCAGCTCCACGCACTCCACAATCAAATGGCATGGTCGAAAGGAAAAATAGGACACTTCAAGAAATGAGTAGGACTATGTTGAATGAGTAATCGTTACCATAAAATTTTTAGTGTAACGCCGTAGATACTTCAACATACATTCTCAACCGAATCCTAATTAGAGCCATTATAGGAAAAACACCTTATGAACTCTTGAGAGGTAGGAAACCTACTCTTGATTACTTTAAAGTGTTTGGAAGCAAGTGCTTCATTTTAAACACTAAAGACTACCTTACCAAGTTTGACCCAAAGTCATACGAAGGTGTCTTTTTAGGTTACTGCCAAAATAGTAAAGCCTACATGATTCTTAATAAACATACTAGGAAAGTCAAAGAATCACTCAACGTGACATTCGATGAAACTCCTCCACTCTCTAAGACATCACCCTTGGTGGATGATAACTTAGATGAAGAAGAAGCAATTAAGGTTACCGAAAAGAAAAACTTAGAAAATAACATTGAGGATGAAACTTTAGAGATTGACGAAATAGTCAATATTAAGGAGTCTAGGAACCATCCATTAGAAAATGTCATAGGAAACCTTAACCAAAGAACCCTTAGGTCACAAGCCCAAAACCAAAGTAACTTCTTTTGTTTTATATCAACTATAGAACCTAAGAATGTGAATGAAGCATTAGGAGATGAAAGTTAGATAGTCGCCATGTGATGTGTATAGTTATAGTACGTAATATAATATAACGATGATGAAATTCCTAAACTACCCTTGAGGACAAAGGTAGTAAGAAAAATCACACGAAAATATCCTACGTTTAACCGGTAAGTGATTACCGGGTCGTTTTACCCAAAGAATAGTGAAATTAAGACTCCGTTTGTTAAATAACTTGCATTACAGGGTTTGACCCGGAGTTAATCATCCATTTCATAATGAATATGTCGCCATATATAAACGTTATTGAAGTTGCTTTCGGTGATATCCCAAGTTGATACACAATATATCGCCATCAATATGTCACCATATAGAATATTATCGACAATAGAAATGCTATAAACGTTATTTAACCTCTATCGAAGTACAACCGATATTTACTCCATGAATATAAACATTTTTTTGTTTAGTCATTAGTATAAAGAATTAAAGATTAAAGTAACTAATTTCTGATCATCCAAACTTTATAAATATTGTCGACATGTAAAAAAAATTAAGATTCTACTTTGATAAATATTGTCGACACATGTACAAAAAAGACACCAATTAAAAAAAGAATCCCAATATTTATATTGGATAATTGAATCGTCCGTTATCTCTTTTCTCTTATTCCCAAAACTACTATTCAAAAAACCCTAACCTCATCATTTATAAGATCATCCTTGAAGCGTCTAATTCATTATCAAGTATCACCAATTCAACCTCAACAATTAGGTCTTTAATCATTTTCCCTCCATAGAAACAACAATCAATAAAAAAAACACAACCTTCATAATGGCTTCAGGTATATATTGCTCTTATATGTTTATGCCTGTGTTTGATTTCCTATCGAAAGTACATAAAATGCAAAACACATAAAGTGTTTTAATAATGGGCTTAGTTTATAAGATAATTAAAACTTATTGTCCTAGGTACAAGTCCTATGTTTATGGAATTTGATGTAATATAATGCTTTTTTGTTGATTTGTTTTTTTTGGATGTTTAGGCCGCTAATGATTCTAGTGATACCTCATAAATTCGAACGAGTCTCCAAACAGGATCTTGGTGACGAACATGCAATGTTAAGAAGAGAAAAAGATCTTTCAAGTCAAAGGTATGGACGATATGATTAAATGATTAATAATGAAATAAACACAATGTATGATTGTAAAGGGTGTTATGTTATAGCCTGCTACGGGGAACTACAAACAACAACTGCAGCGACATCTTAATAACTGTTATGAGAAGAAAAATGCCACCGAAAACAACAACTTCTAACTTTCAAACGGGTATATTTTGATGAGATAAGGCACTCCTACTTTGTTTCCCTTTCTGCTACAGGTATTATGATCCTGCTGCTACAAAGAGAATTAATTTCTCATTGGGTACAATACATGAACACCCATATAGTATTTCGAAGAACATGGTTTAAATTAGTTTTTATTAAGTATGCAACATGAGCTGATATCTAACTAGTAAATAACTCCTTAAGAATGTTGTTATGAAGTGTTGTATAGATTGAGAAAAAGAAGCTAAAAACTACTGCGGATGTTAAGAGAAAAAGTATAACTACAGATTTATTATGGAAATCAAAAAACCAAAACATTGAATACCTGGTTAATACTGGCCATTGTTGTTGACAGCCAACTGGAATTACAAAAAATATTTTAAGGTTTTGTGGACATTCCTCCCCCTAGACGTGGTATTGAGATTGCCGACTCTATATTGAAATGTCTAAGAGAGTGGGAAATAGAAGAAAAAATCATGACCATTTCTGTAGACAATGCTTTTGCAAATGATGCAACAAAGAAAATTTTAGTTGCTCACTATAAAAGACTTGGAAACTTATTTTGTGATGTTAAATTTTATAAGGGTAAATTTTCTGATGGTAAATTTTTTCATGTGAGATGTTGTGCACACATTTTAAATCTCATGGTGCAAGACGGGTTGTTAGTAATCAAAGACATAGTTTCAAGGTTCATAGCTAGTGTAAGTTATATAAACGCTAGCGATGCAAGATTAAAGGTTTTCTCTCAAGTATCACAACAACTTCACTTGCCTGATAGAAAACTTATATTGGATTGTAAGACTAGATGGAACTCTACATATAAAATGGTATCTGTTGTAATTACTTTTAAAGACACATTTTCCATGTATGAAGTGAGGGACCCGTCATATAGACATTGCCCCTCTGATGATGATTGGGAAAAACTAGAATCCATATGTAAGACCTTAGAAGCTTTTAATGCTTGCACCAACATCATATCAGGAAGTGACTACCTAACATCTAATTTATATTTTGGAGAGGTGCAATATATCAAGCAAGTTTTGGATAGGCAATTCAATGATGAACGTGAATGGCTAAGAAAAATGGTGAAAAAAATGAAAGAAAAGTTTGATAAGTACTAGAATGAAAGCAACATGTTGATGTGCATCGGTTCTATATTAGATCCAAGATGTAAGTTTACTATGCTTGAGTTGTACTTTAAGGATCTATATGATGCAAATGAAATCCTCAAGAAAAACCTAGAATTGAAAAAGCTTTTAAGAGAGATACATGTTGAGTATGCTCGCTTGTTGCGTGTATGACATGCAACTTCAATGAGTGACTCAAATTCCTCTAGTCACAGAGTAGAAACAAAACAGGTAGGTCCAAGCAGAGGGTTTCGTAATAATGATTCTCCTTTGAGAACAAACTAATGTTTTGATTTAAAAGCTCAGACTTCGATTGTTTTGGGAAGAGGAAATATTTAATGTAAAGATAATTCCGCCATCTCTTTCAATATTTTGGATTGGTGGAAATCCCATGAGACAAAGTTTCCAGTACTATCAAAAATGGCAGCTCATTTCTTAGCTATTCCAATCACAACTGTTGCATCAGAAGCTACATTTAGCGCCGGTGGTCGTGTTATTGATACTTATTGCGCCTCATTAGATCCAGAAACAGTACAAGCATTAATTTGTGGAGGCGATTGGATTCGTAAACTTCACGGTGTTAAAAAGAAAAATAAGGTATACATTTAAGAGTTTCCAACTCTTAATTATCATATAATTAGTTTTAATGTCACTCACTTATTTGTTGTATCTCATTTGATGTATCTCAAAAAGAAAAGAAACCGCAAGATATAGCCTTTGGTCGATGTCTCAAAATATGAAACTTCATAGTTGGTTAGTTACTCATTATATTTATTTAATATGATAGTTTTATATATTACAGTTTTCTACTTAACATATCTGAATTTGTTTTTGTGTGCAGCAACAACAAGTATAGCACTCTGATGGATTTGTGTAGGCAACCTCACCCGTGATTCTCAGCTTATTCTTCAAGCTTTGTGTTCTCAGCTCAGTTTTTATTCTGCGATATCGCAATGTATTTTCGTGTCTATAAGTTTCTGGTACTGCAATTCGTCAGGTCAGTCTGCAAGTATGTGCTTTAGTATGTGGCAATGGTCCTGTTTGGAACTTGCCTTCTTATGAGTTTGGTCTTTTATTATGAGTTGTAACTTGCCTTCATGTTGAGTTTGGTCTGCAAGTGTGTGCTTCAGGTCTGCAACTCTTAATGGTGGGCATGTTTTCCATTTGGTCTTTTATTATGAGTTTGTAACTTGCCTTCTTGTGAGTTTGGTCTGCAAGTGTGTGCTTCAGGATCTGCAAGTGTGTGCCATGGTGTTGTTAATAACTATAATAAACTTGCCTTTCTCATTTGTCCATGTATTGTCTTTGTCCCAATTTGTTTGTCCTTTAACGAGTGTAATGAAAGTATGAAACTTGCCTTTTAATATGTGCTTTATGTCATTTATATAGAATCAGTAGTTTAGAATTTTAAATCATTTTAATCAGTCCATGTCTCCATGATATGGAACTTATTGTTTTTATTAGTCAGTTTTTGAGCTTTACATTTTATCTTGTAAAAAGTAAATTTTAACATAAACAAGCTTATTCAAGCTGTACGCGAGCTAACAAGCGAGCTAATCAATCTCGAGCTTATAAACGAGCAATTCGAGTTTCAAATTGTGACAGGTAAAAAATGGCCAAAATTTATAAACGAGCTTCGAGCTTGAGCTCGGACAAAAAATATATACTCGAGCCCAGTCAAAAAATACTATACGAGCTCGAGCCGAGCTTGAAACATATAAAAAAAATTCGAGCCAAGCTCGATTAACCTGAAACTCGACTCGGCTCGAATCGTTTACATCCCTAGTCTTAATGACTAGATACTTAGAACTCCTTCATATGGATCTTTCAGGTCCATCCGCCGTACGATCAATTCAAAATATTTAGTAAGAAAATTCAAAACTTAGACTACTTTAGGTATACTTGGACTAGATTCCTTAAGGATAAAACCGAAGCCTTTGATCAATTCAAAATATTTAGTAAGAAAATTCAAAACTAATTAGGATGTACAATAGTGTCAATAAAAACCGACCACGGTAGGGAATTTGATAATGAGGTGCAATTTGGAGAGTTTTGTAATGCCAATGGAATTACAGATAACTTCTCGGCTCCACGCACTCCTCAATCAAATGGCGTGGTTGAAAGGAAAAATAGGACACTTCAAGAAATGAGTAGGACTATGTTGAATGAGCAATCGTTACCACAAAAGTTTTGGTGTAACGCTGTAGATACTTCAACACACATTCTCAACCGAATTCTAATAAGAGTCATTCTAGAAAAATACCCTATGAAATCTTGAGAGGTAAGAAACCTACTCTTGATTACTTTAGAGTGTTTGGAAGCAAGTGCTTCATTTTAAACACTAAAGACTACCTTACAAAGTTTGACCCAAAGTCATACAAAGGTGTCTTTTTAGGTTACTCTCAAAATAGTAAAGCCTACATCATCCTTAATAAACATACTAGGAAAGTTGAAGAATCACTCAACGTAACCTTCGATGAGACTCCTCTACCCTCTAAGACATCGCCATTACCTTGTGGAATGATGACTTAAAATAAAGATGAAGCAATTAAGGTTACCGAAAAGAAAATTCTAAAAAATGACATTGAGAATGAAACTTTAGAGATTGACGAAATAGTCAATATTAAGGAATCTAGGAACCATCCATTAGAAAATGTCATAGGAAACCTTAACCAAAGAACCCTTAGATCACAAGCCCAAAACCAAAGTAACTTCTTTTGTTTTATATCAACTAAAGAACCTACGATGTTAATGAAGCTAAACAATGAAAGTTGGATAGTCGCTATGCAAGAAGAATTAAATCAATTAATTGCTAACGACAGTTAGATCCACAACCTAGGAATATGACAATCATAGGAACTAAGTGGGTTTTTAGAAATAAGTTCGAGAATGGTATGGTATTCTCGAAATAAGGGGCTAGGCTAGTTTTGATCAAGGATATAATCAACAAGAGGGCATCGATTAAGATGGGAAACTTATGCCTAGTTCTAGACTTGAGTAATAGATACTATTAGGCTTATGCTTTGTGCTTTTAAATTTTAAAGCTATTCCAAATGGACGTAAAAAGTACATTCCTGAGCAGTTTTATCAATGAGGAGGTATACGTGGCACAACCTCTAGGATTCATTGACTTTGAAAAACTAGATCATGTTTATAAACTTAAGAAAGCTTTATACGGTCTTGAACAAGCACCGACAGCTAGGTATGATAGATAAAAAGCTTTCTCTATTAAACATGAATACATAAATGGGAATGGTAGATAACAAACTCATTTTAACCAAGAAGAAAATTCAAACCTCATCATCGTTCAAATTATTGTCGACGACATTATATTCGGGCTCGACTTGTCAACATATGTGTGATGAATGTTTGCAAAAATCAAGCATGAACGAGTTCAGATAAGCATATGGGTGAACGTAACCTTCATCCTGTGGATTACAAATAAACAAAGAAGATAGTAGTTTTCCTTAATCATCAAATAATTAAAGAAATGTAAAAAAAAATTGGCTTAGAAGAATCTAAACAAATGAAAACCCCCATGTCCTCCGATACCAAACTTACGAAAGACGAAGAGTGTAAATCGGTAGATAGTACCAAGTATCGAGGCATGATAGGTAGTTTATTATACCTAACAGCAAGGTAGGCCCAATATCATCGCATAGTGTTTTGCCTTTATGCCGCTTCCAAGAGGCTCCCAAAACCTCTCACCTTGAAGCGGTTAAGCGTATCTTCTAATACATAAAAGGCACTACCATATAGGATTATGGTATCCTAAGGGGACCGGGCATAAAAAACAGTAAAGTATATCGACTCCTGATCATGCGGGAGGTTAATGTGGACCATAAGAGCACCTAAGCGGTATTTGTACGTTCGTGGGATGTTGTTTGACATCTTGGTTCTTGAAGAAACAAACCGCTCTTGCTATATCCACTACCGAAGCCGAATACGTAAGCGCCGAAAAAAAAGGCATGTCAACAAGCACTGTGGATGAAACAAGCTCTTATCGACTATGATGTTCGACTCGACGACGTCCTGATCATGTGAGCCAATAAAGGTGCAATTGACATTAGCAAAAACCTGGTGCAACACTCTCAAACCAAACATATCGAAATTCGTCACCACTTTCTTCGTGATAATGCCCAGAAATGACATATCTCAATCGAAAAAGTTCCGTCCGTCGACAACATTGCCGACATTCTTAAAACCCCTTAAACGTGAATCGTTTAACTATCTACGTCTTGGTTTAGGAATGATGGAACACATTTCATAAATCATGTTAGTCAGCTTCTCTTTCTTCTGTCTCGATTCTAGTCTGCGTTCCATTATGCGTCGTGACAATTTAACTACTTCATCCGAAGCTAGTTAGATATTTTTAATTCGCGAAATGCAAATTAATTAGTCACTCTTCCTAATAAATTCGTGTTAAAATTAAAAAGTCCAAACATTTTATGCCCCCATATCTCAAGCGGCACCTAACCTTTTCCAGGCGGCCCCCTGATCGATATGGGACCGCCACCAGCAGACACCAAATATTCTCACTTTGTCAAAAATTTCCAAAACTCGAAAACAAACACCCCTCTTCCTTTTGATGCAGCGACGAATACGACCAAATCAACCCAAAAACTCAAAATCAACCATTAAAACTTAAATTGAAGATTGAATCAACACATATAATCATTCCTAACATCATTAACATCATTAATTGTAAGTCATTTCATATATTTTCTTTAAATTTGAGTATAGGGTTCGTGATGAACACCAAATTACATAAGGGATTTTCATTATCTCTTCCATTTTTCTACAATTTGGACTATAGAATAAATTATAACTTATATGCTTCCCTTAGACATAGGATTTACATACACTAGTGAGTTAGTCGAAAAATTGATTTAAAACCAAAACCCCAATTTTATTTTCAAATCACTCACGTTAGGAACAAAATAAAATTGTTGTTATGCATTGTTAATACAACTTAAAAACGTTTTCAAACACATGCATAATAATCCCTCAGTGAACAGAAATTCGAGATACAGAATTAATATGTATTTTTCGCATGTTAGATGAGCAAAATCCAAATTAAGGAGCATTTTGGGTTAACTTATAGGATTTTATTTTTTGTCGAGTTAATCGTTACTCCACATTTGTCACACTTAGGTACACACTAGAAACAATGTCAATACAACAATACAAGCAAATGATAATAAAATGTGACCTCAATATTTTCTGTATAGGTAATCATGCCACGCAAATCATCTGAAGATTATAAAAATACAAGACACTACATCCTAATGATTTCACACGAATTTCGTACACCCATAAAAGAAAAACTAAGAAACCTTAAAAGTCGCTGCATTCATGAGGGTCGGGTGGTTTTTGATAACTTTGCGGATCTAGACTATGTTCAGTCTTTGTTTCATTTTTTTGAGTTCGAGTGTCTCCCTGAAATAAATGAACAAATTTGTCCTTGTTTTATACTTGAGTTTTATAGTCAATATCAAATCAATTATTCTGACGAAGGTCAAATGTTTGTCAAATTTGTAATTCAAAATCAATTCTTTTCTTATTCTCTTGAAGAATTTACTCAAATTCTTGACATACCTTGTGAGGGTGCATGTGTCTTTACTGACAGATGGTCACTTGATGAGTTGGCATATGGTGTCCTTTCCGAAGGTCCATATCAAACCAACCTTCCTTCTCTCGATGACATCATCTCGTATATTCAAGAAGATCAAGAAGGTCAAGTCACTCACATCCGTCATATGGAAGAAATTGAGGTTCAAGATTATCAAATTCTCACTCGTGAAATTGTGTCAACTTTGAAACCTTTGGAAGAAATAATTCGAGAAAATGTTTTCTGTTTGGGGGGTAATCGGGACCACTTTCCCGCATGTCTTTGTTACATAATTTATTGTGTTGCAAACTCTGAAAAACTTAATCTTGCCTATTACATGGCGAAACAAATGGAGTGGCCCACTAAGTAATCTAGGTTAATTATACCCTATGGTATGCTATTAACCCGTTTGTTTAAATTCATCATGAATGAAAATCCTGAGTTGTCAAATGAGTCCTATGTCTTGTACGATCGTGTCATGAATCCTCTTGGCGCTCAACAAGAGCGAAAGACTAGAAAGGATTTTGGCACGAGAAGAGGTCGTCACTCTACTTCTTCTTCCTCCGCCTTTGGTCAACCATCCTCCTCTCATCTTAATGATGATGATGATGGAAATGACGAAGGAACCTCGCGTGCAAGCACTCCTTCCCCCATTCGTTATGTCAATTCCTTGACAAATGAAGTTCCTCAAGTTTTTCAAAACCCACCCAATGTTGACTCTCACTTGGAACCTTTTTACACCCGTCAAACCAAAATCATCAACCGTCAAGTTCAAATTCGAGATGAGCATCGTGGTGGATTAAGGTCAATCAGGAAAGGCCTTAGAAACTTATGGAGAAATAAGAGCAAATGAGCAATATGGAAATGTGCATTGTGACATTTTTAATTATATTACCTATTATTTTATGAAGCTTAAGCACTTAAACTTATATCATTTAGTAGCAACTTAGCATGTATTACGGGCAACATAACTTACCTTGGATGATCTTTCGATTTTATCATCCTAAACACTTGTTTTCATGGTACTCGATACACTATAATTACCTTTATGATGATATGCATGCTTATATATTAGTCAATATGCATATATGTGTTCCTTTAATTGAATTTCGAATGGTTAGTTTTATGAATTTAATTGTTAAGCATTAGATGATTCATGATGAAATAGAATTAATTGCAAAAGGGGAAAATAGAATTTTTTTTACAGGATCTGCAGAAAATCAGGAAAAACTAGAAAATTTTCCTGTCTTCAGAGAACGGCCCCCATAAACATGGGGCGGCCCCCTAATATATCTGGGACCGCCATGTATATATGGGACCGCCATCAGAAGTCACAGAAATTTTACTATGACTAACTGATTTTCTGTGTACTTGACTATTCTCTCTTAGACCCAGCTAAACTTCCTGCATTTTGCTAAACAACTTTTGGAATTTGTTTCCTTAATTCTCATGCTTTTCTACTTTGATCATTTGCTTTCAAATTAAATAAGCCATCCTTCTCATTCTTCTTACCATCTTCATCTTCCTCAAACAATTCTACCATGAATTCCACCAAAGCTTCTTCTTCTAACCCTTCCAAGAAAATCAAACTAACCATAATCCCTCCTAGACAACTATTTGTCAACATCTCTAGTGATGAAGATGTCACCACCACACCTTCTCCTACAACAACTTCTTCATCTCTAACTCCTCCAAATGCACCATCAAAAACACCATCCACCAATCAAACCTCATCAAGCTAAGAGAACACATTTTCTTCTTTTCAATCAAAACTTTAAATTTCACCACCATCCTCAAATGAACCAACTTCTCCTTAATCTTTGAACCCTTTTCTTGACAACATCTCGGATGTTCCTCCTAGACCTTTAAACCCTTAACCACTTC
Organism: Tanacetum coccineum; assembly: GCA_026074375.1. NCBI lineage: Eukaryota > Viridiplantae > Streptophyta > Magnoliopsida > Asterales > Asteraceae > Tanacetum > Tanacetum coccineum. Next base: position 3,933 of record BQNB010099585.1, on the reverse strand, counting down.
AAAGTCATCCTTCTTTGGATATCACACTCTCTTTGTCACCAATCACTCCTCTTGATCACATTCTTGATACTCCCTCACCACCTTCCCCACAGCCACCACCTCAACCACCTCTAATGGGTCATCCCATTTACTTCAACTATCATGACTATCATAGGTCAACTTACCTTTGTTGCTTTCATAACCACAATCTTATTTTTTTCTCTTAGGGATGAGATGAACCTAATGTTTGCTCACATTGAGTATCTTATCACCTCCACCATGAATTCACTCTCTCTACCTCACCCTTAAAAACTAGGTCATACCACCTCATAATTGGTCACCCTAACCCTTTTGCTTAAAGTTATTTCCTATAAATCAAGGATCATCTAGGATTTATGTCATGATTAACTTTATCTACCTTATGTAGTATGTTTAGATTGTGGTATAATGTATGAATGAATGTCTCTTTGTTAAGTCTTAGCTTTATTTTCCTTGCATGTAGTATGCTTCTTGTATGAGCTTATTAAGTAATGAATGAAGTCACTTTATGATTTAGTTTGCATGAATTGCTATGAGTGCTACTAGTTGAGAATATATTGTCTTGCACTTGTACCTCTAACTTTGTTTTATAGCAAACAATTTCTGTATGATCGATCCCTTGGTGCCCTAAACGAGGGGGAGTATACATCAAGGGGGAGTCTTGATATCGTTGACTTCTTTCTTTCTACAACAATTCGACGATCATTCTTTTTGAATTTGACAAAAAGGGGGAGAAATGGAATGAAAACTCATTAATAATTTGAAACCTTTAATTTTATACAAATTGAGTTTATATTTTGTTATCATAAAAAAGGGGGAGATATTTAAACAAATAATGTCTAAAAACGTTATTTATATTTTTTGACCTCTCAATGTTTTGATAATAACAAAATGTAAAAATGTTTACGATAAAAATAAACGTTTACAAATTATTAATCGTAAAATTCCATTTCTAAGATTAGTAATCACTTAAGGTATGGACAAACAAATCATTAAGCATGATTAGTGATCAAGAAAATATTTTTCTCTTAACCATCACATTTTTACAAAAGTATTTTCACAAAAATAAATATACAAAATATTTTCTAATTAAAAGAAAAGTTTTATTTAAAACTTAAATTTGAAATTCAAATTTTCCCCCCAAAATGGAAGGTTCCATAACAGATACAACATTCCCCACAAAAAGACAAAAACAAGAGCGTAGTCTACTGGGCGGCCCCCTTATAGGTCTGGCGGCCCCCAGATATATCTGGGACCGCCAGGACCGCCTGCAGTGACCGTTGGGTTTTCCTGCCTATAAATACTGCTCCATTCCCAGCTGAAAAACACACCTCTTTGCACGAATTTTTTAGATAACTTTCTCTCTCTAAAAACCTTCTTTCTCTCTCTAAATCTCTTGATCACTAACATTCTTAGATCTTGTTTCAAGTGATCCAATCTCATCTCATCTTTCTCATTCTTCTATCAAGTGCAAGAGAAGAACATTCGTATTCGCCAAGAAACGAATTGTTATTTAGTGATCTCTCCTCTCTTCTTCTAAGTATCAAATCTCTATTGTAATTATCTTGTGTAATTGTGTGATTCGGATTGTGTGTAAATCCGATAATGTAGATCTTGTGAGTGTATAGTGTTTGTGAAGTGGTAGATTGGTTCTAGCTAAGATGAGGACTCGACATTTAGCTTAGTGTCGAAAAATAACGTAAGCGACGTGTAAACGGTTTTTTCCGCCCGAAGGGAGCTTGTTGACATAGTAAAATCTCAAGTAGGATACTCGGGGAGTGGAGTAGGGCGAAGAAGAGCTTCGTAGCTGAACCACTATAAATCTTGGTGTCTTGGTTTGATTGTTCCTTCTCTAATCTCTTTATATATTGTTGTGATTGTCATTTAACTTTAGTTTAGATATTTACATTACTGATTCATATTGTTGATTGGTTGAACATACAACTCGAATCTATGAATTTTGAAAGCAAACTTTTAAAACATAAAACGAACCTGTAAACTATTTAACCCCCATTCTAGTTTCCATAATGTGTTTGGCTGACTCGTAATGTAATGTAATTCAAATTTTTTTAGTAAAACTTAATAATTAAAATAATATAAATAATAAAATAATAATAATATTAAATAAAATAATAATAATAATAATTCTTAAAATAATAATAATAATAATAATAAAATAACATATAATAATAATAAAAATAAATAATAATAATAATAATAATTAAAAATAAAATAATAAATAATAATATAATAAATTCTAATGAAGTGATGTTCCTTAAAATAATAATAATAATAATAATAATAATAATAAAGATTATTATTATTATTTTAATATTTATACTACTACTACTACTACTACTACAACAACAACAACAACAGCAGCAGCAGCAACAGCAACAGCAGCAGCAACAACAACAACAACAACACCAACAACAACACAACAACAACAACACCAACAACAACACCAACAACACCAACACCACCAACACCAACACCAACAACAATAATAGCGTTCATCATGATCCCCTTCATCTCCGATCATCCCTACCTCACTAATACAATATTCCAAGTTGTATAATTGATCCAACATCTCAGCTGGTATGGGGTTTGTTTCGATTGGGTTAGTATATATATATTTTTTTCTCCTTTTTTCTAAAGTTGGGGTTTGCTTCGATTGGGTTTGTGTAAAAAATAATATTTGATCCAACATCTCTGTGGGCTATTACAATATTCATCTCTGATCGTCCCTACCTCATTAATACAATATTCCAAAGTTGTTTAATTGATCCAACATCCCAGTTGGGTTCGATTGGGTATCCGTTTGGCATGCAACTTGCTTGCTCTTGTGGCTACTGTTGTGGTCAGTTGTTGGTCCGCTTTTGAGACAGCTGTAGTGGTTCATTTTGGCCTGTTGTTGCTTATTAGTTGTACCGGTCCAATAATAGTTGTGGGTTCATTTCGGTTCTGTATCTTCTAGACCTGCTGTTGTGTTTGGGATTGGTTCCGAGCGGCCTCGCATTTTGGTTTTAGAGCAGGTTCTGTGGGGGTTTTTGGTGCTCAGATTCGCTGTTTTGGGTGCTAAGTTTTCATGGCCAAGTTTTTGTTTCTGTTGTTTTTGCGCAATTCTGTTTAGTTTGGCTGTGAGGTCTCGTTGTCGAGTGGGTTTCGTTGCCAAGTGTGTTTCGTTGCTGTTGCGTTTGCTTGGTTTGTTGTTGTGTGGGTTCGACAGTTTTGTGAGTTTGTGCATTTGTGTGGATCGTGTTTTCTGCTGGCCTTCTAAACTGCTAGGTGCAACTTCACCACAGGTCTCATCTCTTCGGTTGGGTTCTCGGACAGTCGCAGGGGTGTCAGATAAAAATTGTTGCGCCCCTCGTTTTGCTTTTTGTGTTGTTAGTGGTTACAAATTTCTATGATGTTATGACATTAGTGAAATTTTATTGCCCGTTCGCGGGCCTTAATGGGTGTCACGATGGTAATGGCAATGGGCTCACCAAGAATTATTTGATAACTCATTTGCGAGACAAGCATTTTCGTGGTGAGGCGCAAGCTATTACTAAGCGTACTCTTCTTTCTGATTTGGTTATGTTTGAGAGGACGGAGTTAACTCTTAAACGAATGGGGCTTTGGCTATGTGGTGTTTGTTTCACAACTCACACTATTCGTACTAAATGTCGTCATGGGAATGGTTTTGTGCCACCCCCTGATAATGGTGATGGTGAGGTTCGTTTTGTGCTCTATGCCCTTACAAAGCCTCCTGTTCCTTCTTGTTCTCAGTCGGATCTTGTTGAGGGCTTGGTGCCTGTTGAGCATGATGGTTTTACTTTGTCACTTCTTGATAGTCTATTTTCTAAGGGGTTACGTGCTATCAAATCTATCCCTCCCAAGTGTCGGTTGGGTTTTTCTCGGGTCTTGAAA
>BQNB010099584.1:10153-24891 GCA_026074375.1 Tanacetum coccineum | reverse complement strand
GAATTCACATAAAGTCGAATCTAGAAGTTTTACAAACACTTGAAAACCTTAAATTAAAAAGCGGTAAACTATTCAACCCCCCCCCCCCCTTCTAGTTCTCCACATAATTTTTTCCATCCTTATTTCTTCCTTTAATTTCCCTACAACCTCTAAAGAGAGTTGCATGAAATCACTTCTAATTACACCTATGTACTCTTCGAGTTGCTTAACTTTCTCTTCTTGATCGAGAATGAAATTCATCACAAGATTCTCGAATTCTTCTTGTCGAGATGGTTCTGAGGGTATTTGATACAAGGTGTTGCTTATCATTCCAAATATGCTTTCGCTTCTTCCCATTAGTGAGATTTCTTCCTTCATGAGTGTATCAACTTTACATTCCATGACACCTAGTAACTGTTCAATGTCGGGGTTTTCGTAGTCGAGGCTCCCTTCTCCCGGGGTGACGGGGTCATTCCACCCCTCATCCTTATATCGAGCTAACTCCTTGATAGTAGCCTAAGCTTTTTCCGCACTCAGTTTCCTTAGCCAGCCTCCAAAGGTGTAGTCCACGGTCCCTTTTAGGGTGTGATCAATGCGATCGTAAAATATTTGCACTTGGAGCCAAAGATCAATTCCATAGTGAGGGGTTTTTTGGAGTAAGTCCTTAAAACGAGTCCATGCTTCAGAAAGAGATTCTCCTTGATGTTGTTGGAACATCAAGATATCGTTACGAAGTTTTACGGTCCTTCCCGGTGGAAAGAATTGAGTAAGGAAACGAATAGTAAGATCCTCCCATGTGGTGATGGATCCTGCCGGAAGACATTCAAGCCAATTGCTAGCTTGATCGCGAAGGGAAAATTAAAATAAACGTAGGCGCGTTCTTTCCCTGTTTTCACCGTCAAGGTTAAGTAAGTCCATAAGTTTTAAGAAATCCCTAAGGTGTTGGTTTGGATCCTCAGACCGAAGTCTGTGGAATGAGCATCCGTTTTGCACCAACCGGATGGTGTCAGATCGAAGAGGTACCATGTTGTTCCCTATGGGGAGCTTAGTGGTATTCTTGTAGCCCTCGTGGCTAGGTCTAGAGTAGTCTCCAAGAGTACGGATATGATTCTCATCTCCCATGGTGGTTGACGAGAATGGATTGCGAAACAAATAACACATAAAAGATAGACTACGAGAAAGCTAATATGCGGAATTAAAATCTCACTTGAAAGGATTCAAGCGAGTAGAACTAAGTTAAACTATGATCAAAACCTAACTATTCCCCACGTAGCGGCACCAAAAACTTAATGCGGTTGTCGTAAGGGACTTCTACAAGATGTTTTACAACTCCCTAGGTAGAGAACCTAACCGTTGTAGTAGTAGTATAGGCAAGACTCGAGGGTTATTATCGTTCTCTAGGGGAATAGGTTGGAAAGGCTGATCACGATCTAACAGAATTCTGCGGGTTAAGAGAAGATTATTTTTGTATTTTTATGTTTTATAAAAGAAGTTAAATCTAGGGTTTGAGAGGTTGGTTTGTTTAACTAATTAACTAAACTAATATCTAATCTACTGGTGATTACTTTATGATAATTAAATGTATTTACTTAATCATGCATTACTTATCAGATTGCTTCTTCTAATCCTGTTGCCTTGTCACACTTGTGATGATATGTGTAAGTATTTCCTAGGTCATGAACGAATTACACGAACCCGCCGTCTATTTAATATTACGTTAGGGCAACGCACAAGTAAGGTAGTATGAAGACTATTACAAGGCCCCTAAGAGTACATTAAATGCATGTGAAATATCTTAAGAAGGATCAACCATATAAAGGGGCAAGGTAGTATAAAGACTGTTACCCGATGATATCCTTTCTACGCACTTGTGTTTCCCTAGACGTGTCTACAACGATACAAACAAAAGTTGGTTTCCTAGAACTTAACGCGCATAATCATCAATCAAGAAGCAACAATAAAAGGATCTACAATCCGACTTTCATGCAATCATAAGCAAATACAAAGTAGGGTTTAGCCTCGCATGTTATAAAGAAAGCAAAGAGATAAATCAATCACACAACACATAAACATATTGAATGATTAATAATAAATAACCTTACTTGAATTAAAACATGGATTCAAGGTAGTACAATAGGGTTTTAAGGCCCTAAAAACGACCTTTGAAGCTGCTACAAGAGCTAGGGTTCGTCTCCCTAAGTTATACAAAGTGATCCAGAGTTTACACACTTGAAAAATCTAACATTTAGTTTAGTATATATAGAGATATCGCTGCGACGGCGTCGCGTTGTAATCCTGACGCCGTCGCTACGTGGATTATTCTAGATCCTCATTGAGTCGGCTACGTCCTGACGCCGTCACTAAATCTCTGACGCCGTCACTAGTGAATCACGATGGTGTTAGCTTTTTGCCTGCGAAGCCAGTCTCCACGCGCTGTTATGCACATTATTATGATTTGTGGTGTAGTAGTCGTATTCTTCATCCGTTTCTTCTCCATAATAGCCCCTGGTCACGTGTATTCCCTCAAAATGCCATCCAAGTGGCTAATTAACTTGAAAATCTTCACATAATATAGCATTTTTGCATGATTTAGGGGGTTAAATGACCCCAAAATAGTGTATAAAATGACACCTAATCAGTCTCTAATTTTGAATAGCCAAGACGATCGCCATCAACTCCCTCTCATCAGCAGACTTTTAATTTAGCTCTAGTACCCAACACTTGGTTGAAATTAAGCGATGGGTTTTACCTTTACATTAACACTGCTCCTACCCACTCTCCAGGATGTGTCTGGCTCAACAATAACGGTTGTTAAATGTTGGGAGGGAGAGGACAGAACTTGCATCATGTATTTCTCGGTCTGTTTCGTTTTTTTATATCTTTGTACGGTTGGGAGGAAATTTGACATTGCAAATAGGAATGTATAAAGTTATCAAAAACTCAAGTATTTTCATCCACACAATTATTGGTACGTCCGAAGAATGAAGAATTATCGAAGGAATTATCCGGAGTTATTATGATCGTGAAGATGGTGAAATTACATCGAGATTCGTAGTTATGTATTGTTTAAAAAAATAATAAATAAAAATAAAATAAAATAAATAAAAAATGAAAAAAATGAAAAAATTAGAAAAATCGCAGCAAAAAAAGGAGGAAAGTATGAAGATAATTGCTTTGCAAACACTTAAACCAAAGGAATTATACGAAGGATCGATTATTCGTTGATACATCTTATAAGTCAACGATGTAAAGTTTTGTATAAAGTGGTAGATATCGCCACTTGTCTTGTAAAAGTATGTAAAGTATAGGATAAATGGGAAGTTGACCATTACAGGAACGCCAACTTAGGTTGTTGTTTTTGATCTATTATCAAGATGTTTATGTAAATAGTTGTGTCTTTTTAATGGTAACGGTCGAGAAAAAGTATATAGCAACTTGTACCTTATCTGTTTGGACTTAATCAATTTGCTTCGTAATTTTTATTTAATCAATAAATGTATTTTCTTTCCTAATCAGTAACCTTGGGTTTTACTCGACGAGGTGATGATCGAGTCATGCATGTTCTATCTGTTGTTACCGGACATGTACGCGTATTCAGTGCCTTGTTGTTTATTCACTTTTGTGAAAGTTAGATATCCATACATTTATATCATTCTTCATCATATACCCTTGGTTAACTCGAATGAAGATGTTTTTTTTTCTTTTATTTTTTTTTTTCTTCTGATCGAACCAACATGTCTATTTCGTCGGTTACGGCATGTATGTGTGATTGAGCTGCCTTGGTTGGTGTTGGTAACTTTGTGGTTCAAAGATTGTTTAGAATGATCAACCCTATGCCTTATATAATAAAAACCCTTTTTTACATTATAAAACTTGTTACTCCTTAGTCTCTAGTGGTGGAGATATCTTCCTTGCTAAGCTTATGATAGAATAATCTTCAACATGACTCGAGCAATTGTGAGAATTAGTTACATGTTTTCCACATAGATTAGTTGAGTGATTTGAGTGTTTTCATCTTCCTATTTCATGGGGTGTTTGGTTGTGTACTTGTAATAGATCAAATAAATGTTAAAATGGAAATATCCTTAGGGATACATTTTTATAAACTTTTAAAGGCTACTTAAGGACAAGTAGGATTCAAGTGGGGGGATATTTGATGACATTAAATAACGTCACTTTTATAGCATCATTTATCCCATGTATATAACCCATCTCGTATAGCTATTATAAAGAATTGTTACTTAATCGTGTGTCTTTGAGAATCGCAGTAATTATAGAGTACTTGGTGAAGATTAGCTAAAAGGCACGCATTCTGAAGCTTAAATGAAGAAATATGAAGAAACTGATTCTGACAACCTATACGCCGTATACATCAAGGAAGATAAGGCGTATATGTGCCTGCACTTCACAAAAGAAAACAAAGTAATAAAGTCCAATACACTATTTCCAGAGAAGATCCATACGCCGTATTCAAGTTATAGAATGTAAAGATTCTGGAAGATATCGAACGTGGTTCCTACTCTAAGAAACCCTCGAAACGCCGTATTGACCTCAGTCAATACGCCGTATCGACCAAATTCCAGACCCTATAAATAGAAAACCTAAAAATGGGTTTTCAGTGTGCTTGATCATATTTTCGATACCTTAACCACAAAAGTCGATTCTCAGAAGACAAGAAGAGCAGAAAAGGTCAAGCAAAGCAACTAATTCCATAGGAAACACCTTGTAATCTCCTATACTTTAGTAATCGTTTGATTTTGTTATCATTCATTAACTCAGTTAGTTTACCTTGGTTGAATTATTACTCTTGTATTGACTATGATGTTTGAGCTATTATGAAGATTTAAATGTTTTGTTTTGTTTATATCGATTGCTTAATTTATCGTTGAATGCTTATTTATGTTTATCAATTTATACTTGTTTATGTGCTTTTATATGCGACCTATCATTCAACTGGATCTAGTGATACGGACCAAGTAATCTAGATGCCGGGATGGCTCTCCATATAGTGATTTATACATCTAGACCAATAGGATCACAAATAATGACCTTTCTTTGCCTTTAGATTGTGAGCTTAGTTGGACCAGTAGGTGACCCTTGGGATCAACGACTATGTTCTTAATCAATTGGTAAAGACTTGGCGAGTGGACTACTAGTGTTTAAATTGCCTTTAAGCAGTAAGTGGGTAAAGTCTCTATAAGCTAGGGTTTAACAAGATCACCATTGCTTTAATCCCTAAGATAGATTATAATCAGCAAAAAGGATGCTTTATGCGGATGCATTTAATTGTGATAGAATTCTTCGTATCTAGGTCTTAGGAAAAAGTAACACCTAGGTCTTAAGAATGATATGCCGCCTCGAGATAAGTAATCATTGCACTAAAATAAACAAACCAACGTTCTAATTAGATTAATCAGGGCTAATACAGTTTTCTTATATTTGGCTAGACCGCTTTTCTATCTTTTGTTTATCTTCTTGCGTGTATAATTGTGTCTTAAATTGATCTAAGTCACCATAAAACCCGTGCCAGTATCTCAGACTCAAACCCCCCCCCTCCCTTTATCCGTTAGAATTAGAATTAACATAGGTTTAGCATATGTTTTACATAGAATACAATTTACTTAGTTTAGATAACCAAAATCTTAATAAAATAAAAGATTGTTTCTCGCTCTTAGTGATCGACACCCTACTTACCACGAAACTCCATCTGGCAGGGTACACTGCCCGTTAAAGTGTTATTTTAGGTAAAGTCGGCAAAATTTAAATTTAAAACTTGAACCATCATAAATTACAACCTCACAACGACATAACAGTCTCCTTTTTAGAGGGGCCTCGACGCCAATGCTTCTGTAATGCTTAAAATTCTGGTGGTCAAACATCTTCACAAGGTCTGTTATTCGTATATATAATCTATTTCTAATTCATTTGGCATGATTTTGTTTTATTAATTGTGGGTTTTTAATAGGTTTGTCTATAACATATAGGGACGTGGGAGAGTGTGATCAAGTTTGTGAGTATTGTGGTGTTTTTTTGGTACGAGGAGCGCCTCAAAGGCAATTATCCAACTCGAAGAGCTATACAACCGATGTTTTAAGAGTGGTCGCGTTAGGGTACCACTTCGAGGGTATTGTCCAGAGAGGTCATTAAAGAACCTTTCTGAGATAAGCACTTCATGAAAAATGTCTGGGCTTATAACCTCATGCTCACCAGGTATGTATTTAAGGTTGAAGTTCAAATTTCTCATTGGATGGATCGTTATGCCCACCAAATGATCAAAATCTAAGGTTTCTTTAAATGTACATCTATGATACTAAATTTGAGGTCTCGAACAGATTATGCTATTTTGGTGGAGGTGTATATGTGGATCAAAAACTTGAAATTGTCGAGGCTTTAATTCAGGTGTTTGATGAAGTGAATGATTTAGTCAAGCTATTTAGAACAGCTAGGGACATACGCAGTCATGAAGAACCTCCTAATTCTAAAAAAATTAGGCTATATTACGTGGGAATCAAATGCTGTAATGCCTCCTATTTTTAGGTATTCTTTGATGCAATTGTTTAATGACAATGGACCTAGAGTAAAAAAATTCAACATAATTAGTTACTGAAGGATGGGATTGATCTATATCCAAAGAAATAACAAAGATTACATCAAAAAAGTTACATCCTTCGTATATGTCATTGTAATTTCCATTGTTGTTTCCGTTTGGTGAACATGGATGGTTAGTTGAGCTTAAGTTAGTAAGTGATGGATCTAGAGGTGACAGGCAACTCACCATGAATATGTTTTACAACTATCAGCTTCATGATTGTTTCAATCTATATGCATTGCTACCAAAAGGAGCAGGGTTGTTTGAACTATATTTATGAAATGCATATATATGTATATGTATTGAGCAGAACAGGTTAGATTACATCGAATCAAACCAAGATGTCATAAGAAGCGAGTATCTTTTGAGTGTTTATGATGCGTTGTTAAAGTGTTTTTCTGGTGGCCATAATGTGGGGAAAAGGAAAATACAGCCAGCATATTTTACTCTGAGATACACGTATAAGCATTACCAAGATAATCTTGCTATATGTAGAGTACATGGAAATGTTAGGTGGCCGAAGATCAATAGATATCTCGCAAAAAATCCTGAAATGAAGATTGAGGACAAAGTGATATTATTGCTAGGCTCTTTGAGATAAAGGTTCGAAACTTTATTAGCAATTTGAAAAATCAAAAACCGTTTGAACAAGTTGCAGTATGTCTTTTCACTTTGCTTCCTTTGTACGTTAGTTAGAACCCACTACATTATAAAGTTATTACTTGACGATGTGTTCATTTTGTTTTTTTTTGCAGACCTGTATATGATAGAATTTTGGGGTCTGCTCCATTGCCACACTTTTATGGGTGACACCTCCACATAAGATTCACGCACCATGATCACTTTACATCTGCTAACCAGATAGAGAGGTTGATCGTGAACTTTACAAGATTGTCACCGAACTGATGATCGTTCATGTGGTTTTGCGAGGATGAAAGCACCATGTATGGTTGATGGGGAATGCACTAAGAAATTTCGTCAAATATATGAAGATGCTACACTGTTTTACAATAATGGTTATGTTTATTATAGGAGAAGAAATGATGGACGTTTTGTTATGAAAAATGAGCTAAAGTTGGATAATTCTTATGTTGCCCCATACAACAAGCATCTTTTGTTAGTTTTCGAGGCTCATATATATGTGGAGTGATGTGGTTAGAGCATGATGATAAAGTATTTGTTCAAATATATTTCAAAAAGAGCTGATCGTATTAGAGCAGGGATTACTAGATCATTAGGTGAGTATCCTGATGGGATGCAGTTGTAGGCAAGCGATCATATTTAAAGATGCCAAAGCTTACAAGATGTTGCTAATCCGATGACCAAGAAAACAACTTTGACACAGTGGGTTTACAATAACCGAATTGACGATAGTGGTCACCATCTCACTTATCTTGATTACCTCTCATAATACAACCACTTATCTCGATTACCTCTCAGAATACAAATGGAGTCCTCAAGGGGAGGATTAGGCTCGCACGAGTACAAAGAGGACACCTGCTATAAGAGGACTAATCTATGTTTATTCAACATGTGGCGAGGTCTTTTATCTAAGGATGCTTCTAAGTTATTAGGTAGGGTGTCATCTTCGGCGAGTTAGTTTCTTTTAAAATATTACTTCCGTCTTCATGTATCTATTCTTCTTACATATTCTATCGGGCACCTACTCAATCAACTTTAGCAGCAACACCTCATCTTGCAATACCTGCTACTCCTACACCATTACTTCCACCGGTTACATCCCTGACTTAAATCAAACACGCTGGCCACGCATCTGCTCAAACGATTGATATGATCTTTAAAGGACAAAGAAACCTCTTTAAGTTTTACTTATAAATTTAAAGGACGTATTTTAATTATACAAAATTGAGATTGTTTTCCATCTTTTTATAAAAAATATTAGGTACTGTGATTCACGCTGCAATAGAGTTGGATGCATTTCAAATTTTGATAATCTTTTGAAAAAGAATGTTGTTTTCTTGACTTCCAACTTTAATGTAAACAAGATTACAAGAATGTGGATGGTACAAAGTTAACACCTCATCGGTATAAGTTACACTCCTTAAAAAAAACCAATGTCTGACATTGCCAACATTTTTACTTGCGATAAGCACGGTTTGCAATTTCTTTCTTTTAAAAACTCCAACAATGCCATATTCAACACGACATATGCTTTTAGTATAGTTTCTTTTGATTAAATTTTTACATACATGTAACTTAAAAAAATATACCGTTATTGGTTAATTCATTAATAATGAAGATATATGATGTATGCTTAAACACACAACCTTATAACCTCGTAAAACACTATTAATCAAACTAAAAATGCTAAAATATAGATAATTGTCTTGCAAATATATTTGTTTGGTATTTTTATGCCTTGCGGGTAAAAATGATTGAAAACAATGCAAAAATAGGTAATTACGGGTTCGTTTTGATCAAGAGTGCTTAATAATCAAGATCAAGACAAAGTCATTAAAAGTCCCCGAGCATGCTATTGGAAAGAGCGCGAGAAAACGAGTCTAACGGTGCCCTCGGATCTTATTGACCCAGCCCGTAACCCATTTTAGGGGATGGCCAGCCCAAACTATCATAAGCCCAAAAGCCCAAAAATAAGCCCAAGTCCATATTATAAATCTGAGTTATAAGGGTGACGTCATATCACGTGCGATTTAATTAATTCAAATGGAGGTCACGTGTGGATCCACTCTAATGAAAGGGACGAATGAAATTAGGCCACGTGGCGGAGCAATGTTATACCTCTCAAAATGCATTTCCAATTTGTAAAAAAATGATCAAACGGACGAAATGTGTAGCGTTGAAAGGAAGAAAATAGAAAGGCCACATGTCACTCGTTGAATGGTGGATCAGAGGCTCTGCACACTGCTATCCGAGGTCACGCACAATGATGCCAATGATTGGCTAAATTATTCCCTAATGATTCGACCGAATTTATGAAAATGACCCCTCTCCCCCTATAAAACCCAACCCGCTCCCCCACACTTTGATGATTAGATATTTTTTGTTTAAATTTTACTCTTTCACTTTTTAGCTTATTAGGAATTAATTTTAGCTTATATTAATATTATGAGCTTATTGTAAAAGCTGAATTCGTCAGCTTATTGAGATTGTATATCAAAAATGGTTTGAGCTTATAGAAATTAATGGTTTGCTTTTTAATATGCTTATTGGTTCGTTATTTTTTTTGTTCGCGTGTGTGCTTATCAAATAAGCTACTCTTGTGAGCTTATTTTCTCAGCTTATTTGTTTCAAATCTCCTTAAAAGCTTTAAGATAGTCTCATATATTTGACCCAATCTTATAAGTTTTCAAGGATTTTCGTTGTAATAAGCTCAAATAAGCTCGGATCTTGCTTATTTTTGTTCTTATATTGTTCTAGTGTTTTTAGGAGCTCTTTTTTATCTGAATTAATAAGCTCCTAAATAGCTTATTCGATTTCACTTGAGCTTATATTGCTTAGTTCAAATTTTCGTTAGCTTATTTGCTTACTCGAGTTAAAATGAAGTAGTTTAAGTACCACCTTTAGCACATAATTAAATTCTAGTTGCTGCTTTTGTTGCTTATTAATTTAGTTTTGAGCTTATTTCATTCTTGGTTTGCTTATAAGTATTTTAAGTTTTTAGTTTTCGATTTAGCTAAAATTGATTTAGCTTATTGGCAAGGTTTTTGAGTTTTGTGGCTTAATTTCGGGTTTTAGAAGTGCTTATCTCGTAATATTAGTGATATTCGCTATTCTCGATGCTTTCGTAGAGCTTATTTGTCTCGTTTAGTTTTTTGCTTAGATTTATTTGAATTTAGTTGTTAGTTTTCGTTAGTATGGTGGTCTAAAATTAGTCGCATAATCTCATATTTCTTATTAGATTTTAGGTTCAGATTTGTAGTATCTAATTTCATTATGGTGCTATCTAGTTTTTGGCTTATTGGCGAATGATTTGGATCGCTCAATTTCTTTGGCACTGAGGTGTTTTGGACTGTTAGGAATTCGGTTTGGGCCTCGTTTAAAAAGGGTATTGGGCTAGTGTTTTGGTTGAGAATTTTCAACTGGGCTAGTGTTTTGGTTTGTAGAGTTTTGTTGGGCTTTTATTGAATTCATTAACTTGGAATATGCCAGTTATTGATTTGAATTTTTAGATCGTTGGGCCAAGTTAACAGAAATTGAAATTTTGAATTAACTGTATTAACTTTAACAGTTTATGTTTTGTGTTTTGCTTTTGGTACCGGTCAACTCATGAGGCGTGGAGCTTAAAGATTTAATAAGCTAGATAGAATTTGAATATTTTCTTAGCTTATTAAATCGGGTGTTATCGTTTATTTGTGGCTCTTCATTTCGTTTCATTATCCTATCCTATTTCAATCCATTTGGTAGCTTAGAATAAAATGTTTACCATTGCATAATTAGTCATTATAACTAATGAGTAAGTATTTTTTTTTAGTGTGTTGTTAAGTGATATTGTGAATTGGGAATTAAGTGTAGATTTGAAAAAGGTTAATTGATTAATATTCTTCAATTATTTAGATTTGTAGTTTGAATGTTTTAAAGGACAAAATCCGGAAAAATAGTCAAACTACACATCTAGTAATTAATATCCTTTTAAGAGATTTTTGTCAAAATAAGCCAACGTTGTAAGATAATTATCTTTTTTAAAGAAATTAATTCGTTAATCAACTTAATTCACACTTAATGAATTTTTTACGTCACTGAGCAAGCATTTTAGTCTTATAAATATTTAAGATCATTTTATTGCAATAATCCCTCTGTTTATTATCTATTTATTTCACATTTAATTATCGATTCACATCACTTGACAAACATATCCGTTTTAGTTATTTTTTTTAGTTCTATTATTGCTTATTATTATTATACTAGTATTAAAACCAAAAGCAAAAACTAAAAGATATTCAAGCATAAAACGATAAACATTAACGTAAATCTCTATTCAATTCTCGTTGGGATACGACCTCGGAAGATTTAATTATTACTTTTCCTAAAGTGATTCTTATTTCTAACGGGATACTTAAAATTATATACATACGGCTAGTACGTATTTATACGATATCAAAATGGCGCCGCTGCCGGGGAAGATTGTACGATTTTTACGTTGTGTTTCGAGTTAGTGCCTTGAAGTTCCTTTCTCTTTTGAAAGTTTATTTTCGTATCCAAAAAAAATATATAAAAACCAAAAATATATTTATATTTTATATTTATATATTATATTAAAAATATCAAAAATATTTTTATATTTTATATTAAAATACCAAAAATATTTTTATTTTCATTTTTATTATTATTATCTTTATAAAAATCTTAAAAAATATTCTCCTTTATCGTCTTATTTAATTTAATTCTTATCTTCTTTACCCTCTTATCCGTTTAATTCTTTATCCGCTATGTCTATCCGGGAGCTACAAGAGCAAGTTGATGCACTTGCTCAAGCGGTGAAGCAATATTGTTCTAATCGTAGTTGCTCATGTTGCGGGGGTCCTCATAATGGTGGAAATTGTCCTAATTTCTTTAACAAACCCCGCAATATTGGCTGGAGACATACTCGTGTGAGTATTGTGGAGGAATCCCTCACCCGAGCTTTGATTGTGAGACACGAAACACACCTGTGTTTGATCATGGTCCCTGTTACAATCAAGACTTTGGTTTTCACCAACCTCCATTCTATTCTTCGAGTCAGCCACAGCAGTTCGACTGTTGTGAGTTTTGTGGAGGTCCACATTATAGTAATGATTGTCAAGCAGGGAACATGCCTATCTTTGATCAGGGTCCCTGTTACAATCAAGACTTTGGTTTTCACCAACCTCCATTCTATTCTCCGAGTCAGCCACAGTAGTTCGACTATTGTGAGTTCTGTAGAGGTCCACATTATAGTAATGATTGCTAAGCATGGAACATGCTCATCTATGATCAGGGTCCTTGTTACAATCAAAACTTTAGTGATGACCAACCTTCATTTTATTATTTGTATCAGCAACAATAATACGACTATGAGGTCTGTGGAGATCCTCATTATAGCTCTGATTGTCAAACCAGGAACCAACTTGTCTATGAGCCTAATCCTGGTAACAATTATGACTTTCTTTGTTTTGACCAACCTCCACAATACCATATTGACCAGTCACCCCATCAGGATTTGGTTTTTGATAGTCTTATACATTCAGCAAGGGAAAATAACCGTATTTTGGAGGAAATTCTTAGAACTCAAATGCCTGATTCCCCTATTGTTCTAAAAGAACCTAAGGGGAGTGATGATTACACTGAGGTGACTTATGACAATGAGCAATGTTTAAGTGATCATTATACCGCTCCTGTCACACCTCCTGCATACACACCATCCATACCTTTCTTTGCTACCATGGAACCTGCAAACACCCTCTTAATGGGGGATGAGGTTATTAGCACTATTCTCGCAAAGGAAATTGACGAATTCATAAAGTCTAGTGTTGATGACCTTGTCCCAATCCCAAGGGAGTCTGAGATGACATCGGATAGTATTTCTGAGTGTGATATGTCTACACCTTTACCCCCCACTGATGTTGGGGAAGTAGATTTTGATATTAATTCACCTTTAGGAGAACAAGTAGTCGACTTTTTTATGAAGAACGTAGATGTAGCTGATTTACCTAGACATATGGTTAAGCAACTATTTGGTCTTTCACTAAAAAATCCAAGTTTAACTAAAGGAATGTCTGATGAACCTTTAGGTGATGATACAAAATCTATACCTTTTGATGTGACTTTCTCAAACCCTCTCTTTGATTTTAATGATGATTTTACCTTATGTAAAGATAATCCACTCTTTGATGAGGAGTTTGAGGACATTAGTAGTCTAGACCCTCCTAAGTTGACTCCAGTTATTGATGAGCCAACTTTGCTAGTCACACTACCCTTACCGTGTACTAATGTTTTGGGAGATGCTATTGTAGATATCGACTTATTTTTAGGAGAGCAATTAGACACCCTCTCAACGGGGGATAGGGAAATTGACTTCAATCCTAGTAGGGACATAGAAGAACTAGAACGTTTACTAGCTGATGACTAGTCCCAGTCCCAAGAGTGTTTGACGATCCTTTAGGTAATTCTGATTCGATGTCTAGATCATCTGAGACTAGTAACATTTTTGAGGAGCTCATTGCTGAGATTAGCCTAGACAATTCAATTTCAATTGGAATTGATGATAGGTATTACGATTCAGAGGGTGACATTATTTATTTTGAACAATTGCTTAATGAATATACATCTTCCGATGTATCTCCAACATTGTTACCTACTGAGTCCTCCTCACTAGATCTATCACTTCCCGATCCTGAGCGGATTTGCTTAAAGGAAGTGGAAAGATTTAATCCATTCTTCTCCCTGACACAGTCGGGTGGGAAGACGAGGGTGATGGAGACTCTTTCTTTAGGATTTCATCATATGCCATCACCCTGTCCTGCTGCATACTCACCTAAGGAGGTGATGTATTGCTATTTCCATCCTCACCTCACATCGGGTGATGGATTTGACAATAGACCTCAAATGAAATAACACTAGAGTCAAGCTAGAGACTCGAACAAAACAAGGGCTTCTCGGAAGGCAACCCGTGTTCTCTTTCTCTTTCTATTTTCTTAGTAGGATAATATTATATTAGTATAGTTAGTAGTATTAATATCTAGTGTGGGGGTGTGCTTCTTTCTATGGCGTGTGGTACCGTTTTTGCTTACAGGATTCCTTAAGATCGTGAAGACCCGTACTTGTTTTCAATCCTCCAATCACCCGGTCTTCGATCTTTTGCTTATTTTGGAATCATTAATCCTGATCATGTATATCAATTATGTTTCCCCTTTCACACTTGGAATTACTAGAATTTGCGTTTTTCGTTCTTTAGTGTGGGGGTAAAACCCGACATTTTTGAACATTAAGGCCAATGTTCGATTCTAAGTGTGGGGGGAATTTCTATCAAAATGTGATCATACCTGTGCCTGTTGTGTCCTTTGCAACCCCGTTTTGACCTTAGTTTTTGTTTTTGGTTAGCTTATTAAAAAAACTCTTAGTTATTGTTAGATATGTGAATAAGTAGGCCTGTAGAACTAAGTAGCTTTAGACTCGACCGAGTATTTTTCTTTAGCTTTCCCCTTAGCTTTTTAGACTAAACGTTTATAAAACT
>BQNB010099583.1:0-24891 GCA_026074375.1 Tanacetum coccineum | reverse complement strand
ATGGGATAAATGATATAATAAAGTGATGTTATTTGATGTCATCAAATATCCCCCCACTTGAATCCTACTTGTCCTCAAGCAGACTTTAGAAAATAGTTTAGTTTATAAAAATGTGTCCTAATCACCTGTACATAACCAAGCTTTGTTTAAGCATCATTCTGTCCTAATCACCTGTACATAACCAAGCTTCTCACGAAATATGGAAATGAAAACACTTAGATCACTCAACTAATCTAGGGTGCAACATTTAAGTAGTACGCTCAATTGCTCGGTCGTGATTAGTTTCGTATCATAAGTTTGGTAAGGATACACATCTCCACCGTTAAAGCTAAGGAAGAACAAATCAAAAGCTAAATTAGGTTAAGAAGGCTTACGGGTTGATCATTCAACAGTCTTTCACCATAAGTACCACACCAACAAGGCAGATGTATCGTATATACACGGCCGTAATGACGGAATAGACATATACAATCTGAACACACCCCTGTTCGTGTTTAACCAGCGGTTAGGATGAAGATTGATATAGGGTAGGGACCTTCTAACTTTTACCAAAAGTCGTCATCTAACAAGGCAGCTGAGACATGCATACATGGCCGTAACGACAGAATAAACATGCATGCTCGAATAAGTCCTCGTTTGAGTAGACACTAAGGTTAGTTGCTAAGAAAGGGAAGTAAAATGGTTGTTAAATAAAATTCACAAAACAAATAGATTAAGCCAACAAATAAGGTGCGGTTGCTAGTAACATTCCCCTGACCGTTCCATGACAAAGACACGAACATATAGACGAAACGCCTCTATCACAGAAAATGACAAGACAACCTAAGTTGGTGTTCCCAAAACGGTCAACTTCCTTACATCCGCTCTTTACCATACTTTACATAGTAAGTGGTGATTATCCGCCACTTTTTTATAATAATTTACTATCGTTGATTTTTTTTTGTAACGTAACAACAAGAAAAAAAAAAAAAAAAACAAAAAGAACAACGAATAATCGATCCTTCCAAGTAATTTCTTCGGTATAAACTTCTTTTGAACCCGACTATTTTCTTCCAAGAACAACCTCAGGATTTGATATATTATCATTTCACACGTAATAAGGAGCAACACTCAGCGTGGGAACTATTCAGTTATAGAGAAGACAGTAATGAGGCTGATTTTGCAGTTGTTGTAGTGGATAAGATTTGTGCACATGAGTCATTGACTTTTAATAATACAGTTGCTTGTGAGGTGATTTCCAAGTGAAAGGCTGGATTGAAATAAGATATGGATGTTCGATCATATGTGTATGTGCTCAGCAACGGTTGCAGGAAAAGCAGTGACGACAGCCATGACTAATACTGAGAGTATGCACCAGGTATGTTCATACATCTATTTCTCTATATAGATTGTATGGTTTTTTATTGCATATGTAAGGCTGAGATCTAGGTTACCAAGGGTTTGCTGGATAAAGCAAAGGGAAATGTACTTGGTATGGAGATCGTCAGGGATCAGAGTGGTAATACTTGAGGGTGTCACAGTCTAGGTTTTACAACAGAAAGTTGGTACAGACTTTGTTGGAGGGACACTCCATACTGTCGTTGGAAGATAGTCTATCATGGGACTGTGTTGTAGAAAAGAATGGTAAGTGGTCATATACATATGTAGTTGGAAGCCAGGAGTATTAGAGGGTCTGCACGAGACCTGACATAACATCGACAGATGTGGGTATGTTGGATGGGTTTGATCGTGGATTACAGACAAACGTACAGGTTTTTGTGGATTTTGACTACGCCATGGGAAGATCGATCACTGTCATGAGTAGATCAATCACATGGTACGGGTTAATGATACTGGGATGTTTAGGAAGCTTGAAAGCTAATTTGCAGCACATGATGGCTTTGTTAACAACTAAGTAGGATGTATGACATTTACTGAGGCTTGGAAGAAGGTAATATGGCTAAAGGGACTCTTGACAGAGTCAGGATATGAGCTAAGGTTACTAGCAGGTATTGCTACTGGTGCCTTGGTAAAAGGCAGTTCCCGGTCTGAGGTTCCAGCACAGGTCAGAGTTGTTGCGTATCGGTATTGACTAATAGTGATACTAAGGTGGAAATTGTTAGATATAATATTCACTTTAGTCAATAGGTCAGAGGGTTTAGTGTAAAGTTAGCTCTAATTATAGCCATATTAGGGTTGTTGGGTTTCTTTACGGCCCAAGCCCATCCTCCCCCTTATCTTTATAAAAG
This sequence comes from Tanacetum coccineum, assembly GCA_026074375.1. Classification (NCBI taxonomy): domain Eukaryota; kingdom Viridiplantae; phylum Streptophyta; class Magnoliopsida; order Asterales; family Asteraceae; genus Tanacetum; species Tanacetum coccineum. Next base: position 22,663 of record BQNB010099583.1, on the reverse strand, counting down.
GAGGTGAGGGGGGAGGGTTTTACACATTATTCTTTTAATATGTTTGTTCTCCCCCTTATCTTTATAAAAGGAGGTGAGGGGGGAGGGGTTTTGTACTTCATTCTTTCAATACTAACGTTCAGTTAGGGTTATATTACTTGTGCTCGTGTTATTTATTTGCTGTCAATACATAGCAGCAACGTTGTGTGTTTCTTCTTGTTTCAAATTTATCCACTCTACTAACCGGGTTGTATGCTGTAAATCATTACAAGAGTAATGATAGTTCATAGTACATGTGGGATATTCTCCTTTAACTGATTGCCAATAAGAGAACTGCATTATTGTCCAAAAATTATCAGGACAGATAAAGTTTAGTAACTTAATCATGCTATCACACCAAGAAGATATATATACTTGTATCATAATCACTTCAAAAACTTCACCAAATACATATTGACGGATGATCAACCGTGAAGGTATTTGTTTGTTAAGAAAAAGTTTATACACAAATGATGTCCATCACTATCTCATTGTAAGTTGATCCAACAATGGCATGGAGCTACATTCAAGTTTTTAAGATAAGATTTTAAACATTCTCGGGTGCCCTCTACAACACTTTTTGCCCTTATTTCCCAACCGTAATATTAGGCACTAACAATAATTTATATAGGAATATAATATATAGCTAAGCTTTTACTTTCTCATCAGTTTCCATAGAGAAAGTAAGCTACATAATACATATTCAGTTTCTATGATATAAGAATGTATTGTTATATTTAATCTCAGCAAAAAGAAAAGAATAAGGTTCATTGAGTTTTTCTTTATAATGAGGATCTCAACAAAAAGAAAAGAATGATAAGACTTACCTAGATTTGTTCTTTAGAGCACATGGTACGAGAGACTTTTTCTCGCATGTTCCCCGAAAACGCCAAAGCCACACCCCGTCTCGCGTTTTCGTGTCTCAAGTCGAACTTGCCAGCCCGAATGGTCTGGGAGAACGCCACACGATGGCGCAAGACACTGCGCTGTGTCTCGCGTTTTCGTGTCTCGCGCCGTCGTGTATTTATATTTTTTTTATTTTTTTAAGAAATGTGGAGTCACCATAATACCAGAAATTACGATGTTAACCAGGGAGGAGGTTTTGGTGTTGTGATAAATTCTGGTGTTATGGGAAAAAGTACTGACTTGGAACCCCTTTATCTCACGGTACGAGCACAAAAACTAGTGTAGGAACCCGTATAATTACTTCACTTCACCATGGTAACCAAGAAAATAAGATAAGAGAAAAAGGAAGAATTGTAAAGAGAGAAGTTAGAGAAAAAAATGAGATGGTAGATTATCAAAGTGTAATGTTTACAACCAAAATGACAACCAACCCTTCTCCATTTTGGAGAAGGGATATTTATACTACCAGTCAAATATTTGGATGCCTAGGATAATAATATGGGTCAGGTTCGGGATTACTTGGGCTTTAGCCCATAATACGTGGCCAATTAGCAACCAGCCGTTTACCCTTTCTAGCCTATTACAACATATAATTAAGTAAAGACCGAGATTTCATGATTAGTAGCCGAGCTTCCTTGTTTGACTCGATATTTTAAGGCTAACAATCTCCCCCAAAGCGAGGCTTCCTGCAGATTCTGAGCTTCCATGTTCAAAAACATATTTTGAGGCTAACAATCTCCCCTAATGTGTGGTCTTTGAATTCCTGAGGTGTGTTCTTAAATCTTGCTTCCTTAAACTTCTTGAGATTGCTTTGTCGTTGAGTTCCTGAATCTTTGTCTTGGTCTTTATCTTGTTGTAGGCTTGTTCCTTCATGCTGTATGATCTTTGATCATTAGCCTTTGTCATTGTCTTTCGACTTTGTCTTTGATTCCGAGATCTTTAAATCTTTTCCTTGTTTGTCTTTGTCGTCTTTGCCATCTTGCGATCTTGTATCTTGACCAACATGCTTATACTTTGCATCATCTAGAAAGCTTGCTAACAATCTCCCTTTGATAGACTTGATATCTTAAAGGAATATCTTGTATATCAGAGTTTGCAGAAGTCTTTGTCTTTGAATGAACTTGAGCTTTCTTGATTCTTGAATCTTGATGCTTATAGTATGTCTTTGTAGTTCGAGATTCGGTTGCATTAACCTCCGGTTTCGTAGGATCGTTTTACAGTATAAATATTGTACTTGTGATCAGGTAGGTTCAATAAGAACCACCTTGATAGTGTTTCCAGCTCAAAGTGTTAGATCCTCTAACGCATATGCATTATATTCACTATACTTGCTTCTTCTTAATACCGGAACATCTCAAAGCAGACAACATGATATGAGTAAATTAGATAGTTACTATCTTTCTGATTGAGTCATCAGTTCATTTACTAGACCAAATCAATATATAGTTGACACAAGCTTGATTCATATAGAATCTTGCAAGTCACCTACCGCAGAGCTGTTTGAGGTTGACTCTAGAAGGATTTCCATTCGTCACTGTGAATACTAAAGAGTATCACTCTGAATGTTCTGGCAGAATCACAAGGATAATACGTAGGACTCTTGTTAAGAGCTTGTGAACTCAATGGTGTTCAACAAGTGTTTGTCATGGAATGTGTCCTAATGAGATTTATTTTATTGATCTCTTGGCTCTAGACTCGATTTGTGCATTTTGGTTTTAGTAATCAGAGGCTGGAGCAGACTGCCACCTATTCAATATCAACTAACTCGGAGTGAGAAAGTCAATAGAAGTCGTGTGTATCTCTGTGATAAATGAGACAAGTATCTGTTGAGAGAAACTTGAATGGCTGGGAAGGGTTGTGCAATGCATCACTGGGTCCATGATGTCTTGTCTTCAATACCAGAATTCATCTTTGTGGAATCTGATAGATTTTTATGATGTTTGACCCAGGTTTCTGCTTAAGTGTGTGGAGGGCATCTTTCTTTTCACCTTTATCCATTAACATTTATTTTTTCATTCTTCAAACCCTTCCATGCTTACCATGGACAGTCAATTTCTAACACCTTGTTGTGATTGTTCCAGTGTTAAATCAATCTTAGTTGGCATCATTCCCGTTCTCATTCATCTCCAATCATACCTAAGGACTGTTATTTCTAACTATGGAGTGTCCTTGGGTAGATCCCTCCGGTTCTGGTTGGATCATAGGACTAGTACCTAACCAAACCACCTTATGACTTCAGAATCGTCGTGAATTAAGATGTTGTTGGGTATAAGATCGTAACCATAAACCTTTTCCTAAGAGTATAAATCACTTTGAGTCGTTTAGATCACTTATTATTTTTCTAAGATTTTCAAAAAATAAATAATTTTAATTACATTTCTCCCTTTATTTTAAATACTAATTCATCTAGTGTTTGAAATACCATGTGATTTAAATTTTTTCTTGAAAAAGCCATGGGTAGAAAATATTTCAGCATGAATTATGTGGAACTTTTTCTTCTTGCTCCCCCTTAATTTTACATATGTTTGACACCAAAAAAATGATCATGTTGTTAAAATGGAATATAATATTGAGGGTGAGTTAAGTGTTGAGCACACAAATTTGAAAGATTATGAATGTCATTGAAGAATTATTGAAAAATTGTGCTCAGACACTGGATCATCTTATAACATACAATCTATTGAGTAGTCATTATTATTACTGATTTGTTATTAAGAGATTTTTAATAATGTTTTGAATACATAAGAATTGTCGTGAGATGATGTATCCAAAATCATTAAAACTTTGTTTTTCGAAAAACTCCCCCTCAAACATTGACTCATTTTGAAAATGACACCAAATGTAGAAGAATTGTCTTGTAAAACTTTATGAGGGATGGAGTGTTGAACACATAATTTTGAAAGATTTTGAATTGTCATTGAGAAATTCTTGAAAAATTGTGTTCAACATTTTGAAAAACATCATGTTAGAAGACTTCTCTCACGCTAAGGATAAGTGCACTGAAACGTACACTCTCCTTTGTCGTTCGGGTCCGAGTTGCAATCTGAGAGTGATTACAAGTCATAAAGAAAAATAGAAATGACATGTTTTGAAAGCATTTGAAACTCTTGCTCGAACTTCATTTACACACCCGTGTCAATGTTAATCGACATTTCTAGGCATGTAAATGTTATCGATTCCAAGAGACATGTCGAGAAGATTCTTTTTGGAAATTTTTTGATTTTCTAATTTTGTATATGCTTTTTAAAATTTATATTTTTGTATTTATTTTTATAGGTTTTATATTTTTGTATTTTCTTTTTCAAAAATATTTATAAATCAAAATAAAGAGAAAAATAAAAATATTTACAAATTCGATGTTTGATGGAATATATCAAGTAGATTTATTTGCCAAAACCTCAGTTCTACTGGAGTCAGACTTCTCATACCAATTGTCTGACAGATACTGAAACCTATCTTGGGTAAGGCTTAGTAAACATATCAGTCTAATGGTATTCAGTTCTAACAAAATACAATTTAATTATACCGTTTTAAACCTGTTCCTTGATAAATGATATCGAGTATGGATGCGCTTGGTACGGGAGTGCTGCACGGGGTTGCATGAGATTGTTATGGCTAACTGAGATTCGCAATACAATGCTATTTTGTTGTAGTTGAAGCCATAATCCTTTAGTTGTGTCTTCATCCACATTATTTAAGCACAACTTGCAGATAACGCCACATACTCTACTTTTGCTGATAACATTGCAGTGCAGTCCTGCTTCTTTAACATCCAGCTGACTAACTTATCACCTAGGAACTATATTCCTCCAGAAGTGCTTTTGCGAGTATCAAGACTTCTGGCATGGTCGGCATATGAAAAAGCTATTAGTTAAAAGCCAGAATCCTTTGGATACTAGAGTCCCATGTTAATGGTACCCGTTATGTATCGAAATATCCTTTTAACCTCTTTGAGGTGTTTTTTAGTCGATCTTGCTTGATAACATGCACAATAACACACTGCTTGCACTATGTCTGGTCTACTAGATGTCAGATACACGAGTGACCCGACTTTACTACGATAGTCAGTTTGGTCTACGAGTTTTCCACTCAAGTCTGCATCCAGATTAGGTTTAGTAGCCATTGGTGTACCAACGCTATCACATTTATCCATACCATGTTTTTTAAGAATTTCTAAAGCGTACTTGGCCTGGTTGATAAAGATACCTCTTGGGGATTGGTGGATCTAAAGTCCTAAAAAGAATTTCATTTCTCACATTAAGGACATCTCAAATCTACTGTGCATTAATTTTTCAAATCTTTTGAAAATTTTGGGTTTGTAGACCCGAAAATAATGTCATCGACGTAAATTTACACAAGTAGAATGTCCTCCCTGTATCTTATCATGAATAGAGTAGGGTCAATGGTACCTTTAGTAAAACCTTTGGACATCAAGTGTTAAAACGTGTGTGTTGTGTGTGGGGGTAACGGGGCACAGTTGCAATCCCATATTTTTGCAAATTTTTTTTTTTTTAATTTTAACAAAACTAAATATCCAACTTATTAAAACATGATTTTAAACAACTTTAAAACTACACTTTTTGTATGAAAAGGACAAATTAGCGCTGAAACAGCTTATTAATAAGTTGTCCTCAGAAAATGAGCTTTTGAGCTCACTTTGGCTTACTTGGACTTAAACTCTTGCACAATGCTTATTTTTAGCTCAAATCAAGAACCAAAAGTTGTTCTAGAATCCTTAAGATATGTATAAGCTAGAAATGAAAAGCTAGGTTTACGGGATAAACATTAAAAAACTTACTAAAACCTAAAGATCAAAATAGGCTAACTCAGAACTTAAAACTTAGAACTCAAATCTAAATAAGCAATAAGCTTATAAGCTGAGACGAGCTGAAGCTTATGAGAACTTAACAATTACCTACTAAGCTATGAATCCAAATTATTAAAATAACTACTATAAGCTAAGTTTCCAACTTAAAAGCTTAAACTAAGTAACTACTGTTTTTGGTTTTTTTTTTGGATTTTAAATGACATTTTAAGCTAAAATGGACTAAGTAGTTAAGCTAAAAACTAAAAATCAAGCTTATACTTTATTAAGCTATATCTAATTAATAAGTTAAATGATTTAAAACCTAAGGCCTAAATTTTCTAGCTAAATTGAAACCTAAAAATGACAGCAGTGGTAACCTAAGTTATTATTGCTGATGGAATATGCAACAACACAAATTCACTAATGCAGGTGACCTATTTGGTCAATCCTGCATAACACACTCCTAATGAATGTGTTTTGACACAATGCAAGCACAAACCAAGCCTTGGACGGCTTGGTTTAAAATTTTAGCAAGCAAGAAAAGAGGGACCTCCCCTGGTGCTGGGAGACAGATACAATAAGCCACAAAGTAAAATTTTAGATCAAAACTAACTTAGTAACCTATTTAAATCTTAATCAAATATGCCATCAAAGATGGACTAAAGAAAAATTTTCCAAGTTACTTTGACTATTTGAGGTTCATACAAGGACTATCCAAACACCCCTTTATTACTTGACAGATTTTGATTACTAGCAAAGTTTGAAATCCATTTAACAAAACCTTATTACCAGATATTAATTAGCTTATAACAAGCTTAGCAAACATGATTCTAACAAGCCTTAGGCTGAATCAAAAAATCTATTACTATCCTAACTATATTTTTGATTTTTTATGAAATTTTAAGACCAAAAAACATGAAATCCAAGTTCTAACTATAATAAGCAATAAATAAAAAATAGATAAGCAAACTATTCTCAATAAGCACAAGTAGCTGAAAAATAAGCCACAAAATAGTAAGAAAAGGGACAAAGCAAAATTAAACAGTTATATTAATCAACTAAACAATTTTTAAGCTAGAATTAAAGGATAAAAAGATTAAATGAAAACCTTACAGATTGGTCTTTAGCGTAAACAAAGACATATGTGCGCAAATGAGCTTATCAACAGCTCTGGCTTACCCTAGGATAAGCCAGTTAAGTCCTTGTGAGCCCTTCCATGATTGGCTCACCTTCCAACAGCTTATAAGTCCAATTAGTCTAGGTATTTAAGTTTAGCTGATTTAAATCCTTTAGTATGATTAAAGCTTGATTAAACAAACTCAATCTCAAGCTTATAGACTTGAGAGAGCTAAAATGAGCTTATAACAAGCTTATGAAATAGTGGAGTATGTATTTGAAGAAATGAGAGCTTATAAATGAAAACAAGATTATGTAAACTAAATGAAACTTTTATTAATGATCCAAAACAGATTACAAGAGATTAAAAAAAGTGAAATTACATTTTAATTAAAAATCCTAACAAGCTAATTTTTTACTTAAAGAAAAATACAAGAAAAGGAAGATGCCCCTTTGTGTGTGAGCTGAGGCCTCTATTTATAGCTCAAATGAGAAGCTTCTAGCCTTCCCATTCTGTTAGACGCTCCTCTGCACCTTCACCCTTAGATCCTCTCAATCATTGTAGAGTTAATTTTGGCCATTAGATCATCTTGGGATCACACAGATTGTCAGCTTGTCAATCCGTGTTAAGACTCCTTGCGCTTTCTGTCTGAGTGAGTCAAGTGTAAGAATCATCATTTCTTGTACTTCTTTGCCTTAGCCGTGATCCTCTCTTAGTGGGTTTAGCCAATAGGATGCGAGGAATGATGCAATTATTTTGCCATGTCATTATTTAATACTTGAATAGTCCTTTCTGCCCCTTAATTGAGCTTTGCCCTTTGTTTTGCCCATCGGGGTGGAATTGAAGAAGACGAATGAATAATAACCCACCTTGGCGTCCTTTTTCTAACTGAAACGGATAAAATTGGATTTAAACTTTAGGCTATTGGCAAACCAGATCCTTCTCTTTGGTTTATGAAAGTTTAGGTGTTTTAAACATCTTTCAAATATGGCAGAATTGGCCCCTGGACTTTTTATAAAAGGGAAATGGGCTTTAGGGTTTTGGGCCGGGTATGGGCTTTGGATCCGGGTGAGGTTTTAAGGTTTTAGGCCCAATGTAGGTTAGGGACCATTTGTGTATCTTTTGAAACTTGAGGGATTGATTTTGTGATTTTGGATTTTGTCCTTTTGTGATTGACTTCTGTTGACCAAGGTTTGACTTTCTTTGACTGAAGCTTGACCATAGTTGACTTTTCTTTACTTTGGCTTCCGGCTCTTGTACGCTCTTCCGTTCTCGTGTCGTTTTGCCCTTTTTACGGTTTTTTGTAGTTTTTTGCATATATCCGAAATGCACACACAAAACACAAAAACCAAGTATATTTTTCTTTTAAGTATGTTTTAGTTATTTAGGTCATTTTTTGGTGTTAAAGGATATGTGTATTTTAACTTATTAAAATTCCACCATACTAAACGATTGAGTGTCTCACGCAATGTTACATGCCTTCATATAAAAAATTAAAAAAATAAAAAAACCAATAACTCGAAACTCCCCAATACTAAACCTTTGAAAAGTAGGCAAGATTTTTGTTGAGAGGAGTAAGAGATAAGTTATAAAACACCCGAATTCCCATTTTCAAAGATTTTTTTTTATTTTTTATGATTTTTCTTGATAGACTATCTAACTACAACTTATTCTTGTGTTGACATAATGTAATGTTTTCATTACCTTAGTGGTAACTTTTAGGATCATGGAACAAAAAGCACAATTAAGTGTCTAAAAGATAACTTCATCATTCCCGATTTTTCACTTTTCCCATACTAAGCTTAAAAATAAGATCACTGTTAAGTACGAGCTAAGATGCTAAGACTACTTATAATTATAACTTGTGAATTTCTCTTCCCGACATAAATCATATATTTAAGTGTGTGTGCTCAAATAATTTAAACCATTTAAAGCCACATATTTAGATAGTTGATATCCGGACCTAACTTTACACTATGGTCATTTGGGTAATATGTTAATCATCTTAGTAAGATCACACTCAAAGCAAACAATTAACACTCCTTAGCTAAGACATCGTTGGTTCACTTGCCCCATAAATGACTTTCTTCTCTAGCATCCCACCGTCATCGGGTAAGTGCTAAGGCTTTTGACACCCCATCCGGAGAATAATAATCGAAACGCATGAACTTCCGATGAAAAAGCTTTGCAGACTTTTGCAAACGTTGGTTTAAAAGAATACTTTGGTTTTAGAAAAGGAAACTTTTACTATTTATTTTCTAACTTGCAACATTGACATTACTATTTACATTATTAGGATAGGACACGGTATCACTTTCTTTCGAGTACACAATCGGCCACGCCTCCGACAAGAGTCAGTGTACTTATTATGATACCAATCATAAATATCATCCTTCACTCCTTATCTTTCGATGTCACATCAGAGCGAACCGACAAATCCCGTGTACTGTTTGCGATGGAGTTGGTTTATTAATTTTAACACTAAGGATTTAATAAATTGGCATCCTTTTTATTCACCTAAACTTATATTATATATATATATATATATATATATATATATATTATTATATATATATTATATATAATATAATATATATATATATTTATTTGTAGTATTATTCAACACTTATTTTTGCAAATAGAAAAATTTCCATTTTAGAAAACCAAAGTATAAATTGAGCTTAAAATTCTTATTTACAAATGATAGTTGACTTCATTGATAAGCTTTTTCTCTAAATATGTTGATTAGACTTTTAAAAGAAAAACTCTAATTTGTAAAAATTAAAGTAGAAACACGTATAATGAATCATTTTAAGAAACTTCGGGGAGAAAAATCCAAGTTATCTTATAAAGCTTTAAGTTTTCCAAATAAACTTGGTTTAGCATCCTTAATTCGTAATCACATTATTCATTTCTTTATTCTTTGCAATTTAAATCTTCTAATAATGAAATTCGCACATACTTTTGCCTATATAAAATCTAACTTGGCATATTTAAAATCTACTTGAGATTAGCACAAGTCTTCATTTACTAATGATTTCAAGTCTAGCATGTTTAAAGTCTACATGACACTAGCACAAACTATCATCATTAATTGTTAAGGGAGAAAGCTAGAACTCAACACGTTCGATCGGATCAAAAATTACTTCTTATTCTCACCAACGGAAAACCTACATTCGTGTCTTAACACTTATTATTTAATCAACTACTAATATATTTTTCTCTTTTGTTTTTTTTATTATTATTTTATTTTATTTTTTTCATTTTTTTCTACAAATAAGAACTTAAAATTTTTAATTTTTTGCTATTTTTGTGGGAAAACGGGTACGTGAGAACAAAACAATAAGCAGGTAAACTTCAATCGATGGATTTCTCCCCAACTAAAATGAAAACATTGTCTCAAGGTTTAAGGTCGGGTTCTACGAAAATCTAAGCCGTTTATGAAGTATGCAAAGATAAACGTGAATTGATAAGATGAAAGGATATCGGATCTCCCCAAACTAATTTCAACCAAATGATAGGAAGCTCGAGTGAACCGGGACACAACACCGAACACGAGAGGCTTCAAAAATTGTTGGTTCAATCCTACAAAAATCACAACAAACCTAACAAAAACACAAAGAATGGCAAAGGCTAGCCTTCAACATATCACAACATTAAAAATAGAAAGAAAGAAAAGGATAGGCTGGGTGAACTCACACGAAGCGGGCTTGGTTTTGGGTCCACCGAGTCGCAAAGCTCGACTCGATCCCTAAATTTTAATGTCTTAGGGAAGTTTAGAGATTCCAGGGTAACCAATGGGTGTGTGTATCCTCATTGTCATGCTTAAGACGATGGCAGTTGGACTTTGAATTTTTGAAAACCATTTTTAAATTTTTAGGGGTGAGACAATTTGGTTGTGCCATAAGGATAAACCTCAGTAATAGTGAAAGGACCGGACCATCGAGACTTGAGCTTTCCGAAGAAAATCTTTAATCAGGAGTTGAAAAGTAAGACTTGATCACCAACATTGAAGATTCGATTCTTGATCTTTGAGTCGTGAAGTTTCTTTGTCTTCTCCTTGTAGATTAATGAATTCTCATAAGCTTGATCTCGAAGCTCGTTAAGTTCGTTAAGTTAGTGCTTTCGATGATCACCCGCAGTCTTGAGATCGAAATTGGCATGCTTAAGAGCCCAATATGCCTTGTGTTCTAGCTCAACTGGTAAATGACACAATTTTCCATAAACTAGCTTGTAGGGCGTGCATCTGATTGGAGTCTTGTAAGCGGTTCGAAATGCCCACAACGCATCGTCTAATTTGTCTGACCATGAGGCACGGTTTTCTCCTACCATCCTTTCTAAGATTCTTTTAAGTCCATGATTCGTCACCTCGACTTGACCACTAGTTTGAGGGTGGTAAGCGGTAGAAAGACGATGTGTGACACCAAATTTAGACATAACTTTATCAAATTTGTCGTTACATAAATGGGTCCCACGATCGCTTATGATAGCTCTCGGTGTACCGAATCGGGAGAAAAGGAACTTCAAAAATTTGACAAACTTTCTCTAGCATCGTGGGTGGGGAAGAGCCTGGCTTCAACCCATTGGAAATTGTTATCGATGGCTACGAGGATATACTTGTTTCCCCTTGATGATGGAAAAGGTCCCATAAAATCAATGCCCCATATATCAAAAATTTTACAAACTTGGATAGCATTTTGAGGCATCTCATCTCGATGTGAAATTTTGCCTTGTCTTTGACATGCATCACAAGATTTGATCATTGAATGAGCATCTTGATATATGGTAGGCCAAAAGAACCCGGCATCAAATACTTTCCGAGCGGTGATATTGGCACTATGATGGCCCCCGGTGGGTCCTTCATGACAAGCCTTGAGGATTTCAAGAGATTCTTGGCCAAATACACACCTACGGATGATTTGGTCTGCACATATTCGAAAGAGATAGGGTTATCCAAAAGTATGACTTTATATCTTTGAAAAACTTCTTCTTTTGTTGAGTTGACATTCCTTTGATTAGAAAATTCCTCGCATGGTAATTTGCTATATCGGCAAACCACGGGGTACTTTGGTTATCATGAAAAGTCACCGTATTTAATGTCTTAAGAGGAAAGGTTTCATTAATCTCCTTAGGATCAAAAACATTCTCATACGGGTTTTCAAGACGAGAGAGGTGATCGGCTGCATAGTTTTTATCCTTTGGTATCAATCACTTTAAATGAATTCTTGTAGAGTAAAACCCACCATAAGCAATTTGCTTTGGCGTCTTTCTTGTTAAAGAGGTATTTTAAAGCAGAATGGTCCGTGTAAACAACACTCTTATTCATGATAAGATATGATCGAAATTTCTCAAAAGCGTATACTACTGCAAGCATCTCTTTTTCCGTTGTAGTGTAATTTGTTTCTGCTTCGGTCATCGTTTTGCTCGCGTAATGAATTGGTCTAAAATGCTTCTCAATCCTTTGCCCTAGAACCGCACCTATTGCATAATCACTTGCGTCGCACATGAGTTTAAAAGGTTGGTCCTAATTTGGAGCAATGAGAATTGGAGCTTCGGTTAACTTCTTTTTTAGAATCTGGAAGGCTTGAATGCATTCTTCTGAAAAGATAAACAGGGTGTTTTTCTCAAGAAGGTGGGTCATGGGTCGAGAGATCTTTGAAAAGTCTTTTATGAATCTTCGGTAAAAACCAGCATGCCCGAGAAAACTTCGAATTCCCTTAACGGTAGTTGGGTGAGGTAGCTTTGATATCACATCGATCTTGGCTTTGTCGATCTTCAATTCTTTACTTTGAGATCTTATGTCGAAGTACGATATTCTTTCACCATGAAATGGCTTTTTTCTAATTTAGAGCTTCGTAGTGTCTCACACCGTTTAAGGCATCTTTTTAGATTGGTAAGGACACGTAGAAAAAGAATTTCCAAAACGAGAATCATCCATGAAGATTCACATTTGTCTTTTCTCATCATTGTAATGGAAGATTTCCATCTTGCACCTTTAAAACTTACTTGTGATTGCATAAACCAAAAAGGGCATGCGGCGATAAGCAAACGTTCATATGGGCAGGTGATGTGTCTTTTCTTGGTCATTTTGGATTAATTGGAATTTGGAAATAAACCCGAGAATCTGCCAGAGGAAATTAGTACTTAGTTCTGGATTCCTCTCAAGCATTTTGTTCCATGAATGGCAAAGGAATATGGTTTTTCTTGTAGTTCGTTCAACTGCGATAATCTATATACTCTCCAATCCTGTTAACAAGTCTTCGACCGACACTAATTTCGTTATCATCATTGGTTACTACGGTCATTCCTCCTTTCTTTGGTACACAGTGTACTGGGCTCACCCAAGGACTATCCGAGATTGGGTAGATCAATCCAGCGTCGAGAAGTTTTTTCAACCTTCTTTTTTTAATGAAATCATGGTATCTTGGATTAACCCTCTCTCTGATGTTGACCGTTGTTCATAGTCGTCTTTCATTAGAATTTTATGAGAACAAAATTCCAGGTTAATACCCTTAATGTCAGAAAGCTTCCAAGCAATGGCTTGCTTTCGGGATTTAAGAACCTTTATGAGAGCGGTCTTTTCATCATCACTCAAATCTTTGGCAATTATAACAGGCAACTTGTTGTTATCTGCTAAAAATACGTATTCGAGATGAGGTGGTAAGTCCTTAAGTTCAACCTCGGGAGGTTCATCGATTGAAGATTCGGCAGATTTACAAACTTTAAGCTCTTTCCTGATTTCTGGTAAGTAATTTCCTTGATTCAGTAACGGCGAAGGATCACTATTGAGAAGAGATTTGAGAAGGAGAATGTGCTCCTCTGGGGTCATAATAGGCTTCATCAACTTCTGGTGAAGTTGGATCATCGGCTAAAGCAAGAAAAGTATCAGCTTCTTCCAAAAGTAGAAAATCACTATCCCCGAAAGAAGTGAGAGTCGGAGCAGAATTTGAAACAATCGGATCATATCCGGGAGAAGGATTGCCATATGCAATTTCGTCAGAAAATCCTAAAACTTCTTGTGAGTATTCTTCACACGTAACATCAATAAGATCAACGTCTTCAACGATTTCAGATTGTGTATCGAATTAGGAAGGCGTATCACCACATTTAAGGGTTAAAGATTGATCATCGTTTCTAAGCGTTATCTCTCCTTCATACACATCAATTAAAGCATGAGCCGTCCTAAGAAAAGGTCTCCCGAGTATCAACGGTACTCGAGGATCGGCTATGAAATCAAGAACAACAAAATCGGCCGGAAAGTAGAACTTTCCTACCTTGACAAAAACATTCTCGGCTACACCGGTTGGTTTGGAAATTGTTCGGTCGGCTAATTCTAACACCATTTTAATATCATTTAGGCCCGAGAGTCCAAGCTTTTTCCAAATGGAAAGAGGCATGAGATTTATGCTAGCACCTAAATCGGCTAGGGCTAAGCAATTATCAAACTCCGAAAAATCACATGGGATAAGAAATCGACCGGGGTCACCTAGCTTTTCCGGAAGCTTTTTGAGGACAACCGCACTACAATTTTCATTCAAAGGTGTCTTGGTTAACTCGATTAACTTGTCTTTGTTATTAAGCTCTTTATTGAACATCGGAGCAATGTTGGCATATGAAATAAGAGCGTTCGCAAACTTAGCTCAAAGGTGATGGTACGGAAATTTCATAAACTTGGAAGTTGGATATATCTTTTCACGGATTTTCTCTTTTGCAAGTCTTGAAGGGTAAGGCAAACTAGTCTTGGTCTTTTGAGTAACGAGATGCTCATTGATTGATTCTTTGACTTTTCCTAAAGTCTTGACAATGGGGTGGTTGTTTCGGTGTAGCGGTAGCTTCGTATTCCTTTGGCACTCGGGTTCCTTTTTCAACCACCGGCGGTGGAAGTGGAGGTCCATCATATGAGGCGGACAACTTCATGTGGTAATGGCTTGGTCTTTTGCTTCGTTCCTAGGGTTTGGATTGTAATTGCTTGTAAGAACTTGTACTTGAAGCTTGGTTGGGATTGATAGTTTTGCATAATACTTTAGCATCATGTTTTGAAAATCCTCTTGCTTCTTTTGAGAATCTTGTAAACTCTGAAAATCATTTGGTTTCTTTGTAATATTATCCTCAACTCATTTGCAATATTTATTCATGTAGCATCATTGCCCTTAGCATAACTTCAAAATCCATTTTAGAAAACATCTTATATTTGGAAACGGGAGGTAAAGCTTGATTAACCAAAGGTTGATTTGTTGGTGGTTGGTATGGTGGGGTTTGATAAACGGCTCCTTGATTGTTTTGACGGTTTTGGTTGAAATTGCCTCCACGGTTTTGATTCGAATTGAAATTGTTTCCTTGATATCGGTTTTGGTTTCCTTGGTTGTTTTGAACATTTGGTTGATTAAAACCGGGTGGTCTCATTTGATTTGCCAAATTAGGAGGATTTCTTTGAACAAAGTTGCCAACGGCGGCTTGTTTGTTGGAATTGATGAATGTTATCATGAAAACGGGAAATTCATTCCTTGTTAACGGACAATTGTTAAAATTATGGTTTGAACCACATGTAACACAAACTTCCTCGACTGCTTTGACGGTAGCAGGAGTCGTAACATTCTTTTCACTAATCATCTTTTCTAATCGGCTCATTCGAATATCCATTTTGTCTTCAAGAGAAGCGGCGAGTTGTTGAAATTCAAAAGAATTAGAAGGTGTAGAAGTAGAAAGAGGAGCATTCGTACTCACTCTTGGTTCAATTGCACGACTTCTTGAATAACGAACCTTGGATTTACTCTCAATAATGGCTAAACCATCACGAGGCATCTTATCTAGAAAATTTCCACCCGCGGCGGAATCTAAAGCATCTTGATCATTGGTATTCAAAGAATTGTAGAACGTATCAAGTTGATGTAATTCCGAGAAACCATGATGAGGACATTAACGAAGAAATCCTTTGAAACGTTCCCATGCTTCGTTGAAAGTTTCATTTGGTTTTTGCAAGAAAGTAGTGATTTCGTTTCGAAGGTATGTTGTTTTCGAAGGTGGGAAAAACTGGTTTATGAATTTTGAGACAAGATCATCCCACGTTAGAATCGATCGAGGTGGTTCTTTATCTAGCCAAGTCCGGGCTTCACCTTCGAGAGAGAAAGGAAAAAGCAAAAGCTTAATCGACGTGTTCGGAACTTCGGGATGTCTAAACGTAGAAGTGACTTTGTTGAAAAATCGAAGATGATTATGAGGGTCTTGTTTACCCGTAAATTGATTACTTTGAACAAGATTAATCAAAGTTTGTTTAAGCTCAAAATTGTTTGCATTTATCGGTGGAACAACAATTGCATCTTCGTATCCCTCGATGGGAGCTTGTAGCATCTGAGCCATGGTACGATTATCGGCCATTGGAAACTTGGGTTCCTCAACAATAACCGGTGTTATTTGTTGTTTTCGATGATTTCGATTACGAGCTTGAGATCGAGTGCGCATGCACTAAAAATAAAGATATTAAAAAGTAAACAAAAATTACACTATTTTTTTTTTAAATCTATTTTAAACGGATACACGGAAGACAACTTAAACCAAATAATCAAATTACTTCACGGTAACTCTTAAAAATTTCTTCTTAAGATGAGTCGTACCTCGTAAATGGCACAAATGGCAAGTTTTAAAATCTTTGGTTCGATTTGGGAACTTTTCAAGTTCACCGGAACTTATTTATGATAATACCTCGATTGAGAGTATTATATGTTGGTGTTCTTTTACCAACTTTGTGTATTTTATTTTTTTTTAAGGAAATTTTTTATATTTTTTTGATTTTTTATATGATAACTATCCTAAAAAGAAAAAGAAAATATTTTTTACTTTTTATATTTTTTTTTTTTTGTGGATTTTTGAAATATTTAACAAAATGAAAATCTTTCGAGGTCGAAGGTATCTTCATACCCAAATTCAACAATCGTAAAAACGACGAAATCTTTAACACAAGTCCCCGACAGCGGCGCCAAAAATTGATAGTAGTTTTATATACGCAAAAATAATATAATATAATATAATAAGAGCAATTAAGAACTTTCCTAAAGTCTCCCTTAAGAAAAGCTCACTCTAAAAGATATATATAGTATATAATACGTATATTTAACCGGGAAGAATGATCACCCGGGTCGTTTCCCCAACGATTTGTGAAATTAAAACCTTGTTTTAGCTTGGATTATGATTTGAATAGGAATTATATTTTTTTTAGTATCTATGACTACTAAATAAAAGCAACAATTAAAATGAACAAATTAAAAAAAAAAAAAAAAAAAAAATTAAAACACCTAAACAATTTACGGGAAAACAAATAAAACGCGACAATTAAGCAAATATACTAAAATTAACCCCTAAAATTGCAAACTAAATTTCTAAACCTAAAGTTGGACAAAAGAAAATTTTAGGAAAAATAAAAATATATTTTTTGATAATTTTTGAATTTATTATGAATTAAAAACGAATTTAATCTAATTAATCTAAAAAAAATAGCAAATTAAGTCCTTAAAAATTAAGAAAAATGATTTTTAAAATTAGAAAAGTCTAAAATAACATAAAAACTCAGAAAACTATTTTTAACTATTTTTAAAATTAAAATCCTATTTTTTAAAATTAAAAATAAAAGCTTAAAAATGAAAATTAAAACCTAAAAGTGTTGAAAATGATTTTTCTAAATGTAAACCTAAAAGTATTTATTCTAATACTAAAAACTATTTTTTTTAATTTTTATAAAAAAAATTTCTATTTTTTATGTATTTTCGAATTTTAAAACCTTAGAAAAATGATTAAAAATAATCTACTTAATGGAAAAATTACCAAAAATTAGGGAAAATCTAAAAAGCTAAAAAGGACTTAAGAAAAATAAGAACTATGACAAAGCTAAACAAATAAGCCCTGAATTTAAGCTTAATAAAAAAGGCTTTTTTTTTTACGGGCTTTTTATTATAGAAAGGGGAAAGGAAAAACGTGTACAGTATTTAATGAAGGGCAAGGATGATGGATAAGCAATTGAGCAAGTGTTAAAACGTGTGTGTTGTGTGTGGGAGGTCACGGGTTCAAGTCTGGCAATCCCCCATTTTTTTTGCAATTTTTTTATTTTTTCACCTTTTAACAAAAACTAAATATCCAAACTTATTAAAAACCTGATTTTAAACAACTTTAAAACTACACTTTTTGTCTGAAAAGGACAAATTAGCTCTGAAACAGCTTATTAATAAGCTGTCCTCAGAAAGTGAGCTTTTGAGCTCACTTTGGCTTACTTGGACTTAAACTCTTGCACAATGCTTATTTTTAGCTCAAATCAAGAACCAAAAGTTGTTTTTTTTTTTTTTTTTTTTTTTTTTTTTTTTTTTTTTTTTATTCTAGATCCTTAAGATATGTATAAGCTAGAATGAAAGCTTAGTATAACTTAAAAACATTAAAAACTTACTAAAACCAAAGATCAAAAAAGTAACTCAAGTATAAAACTTAGAAAACTTCAAAATCTAAATAAGACAATTAAGGCTCATAAGCGTGTCAGAGGTGAGCTTATGAGAACTTAACAATTACCTACTAAGCTATGAATCCAAATTATTAAAATGACTACTATAAGCTAACTTTCCAATTTAAAAGCTTAAACTAAGTTACTACTATTTTTGGTTTTTTTTGGATTTTAAATGACATTTTAAGCTAAAATGGACTAAGTAGTTAAGCTAAAAACTAAAAATCAAGGCCTGTACTAGATTAAGCTATATCTAATCTATCAGTGAACTGAATTTTAAAACCTAAGGCCTAAATTTTCTAGCTAAATTGAAACCTAAAAATGACAGCAGTGGGTAACCTAAGTTATATATGGCTGATGGAATATGCAAAACACAAAATTCACTATGCAGGTGACCTATTTGGTCAATCCTTGCTCTTAACACATCCTAAATGAATGTGTTTTTGACACATGCAAGCACAAACCAAGCCTTGGGTGGCTTGGTTCAAAATTTTAGCAGCAAGAAAAGAGGACCTTCCCCTAGTGCTGAGACAGATTACATAGCCACAAAGTTATTGTAAGATCAAAACTAATTAGCTAACTATTTAAAATCTAAACCAAATATGCAAACAAAGCTGACTAAAGAAAAATTTCCAAGTTACTTTGACTATTTGAGGTCAAACAAGACTAATCCAAACACCCCTTTATTACTTGACAGATTTTGATTACTAGCAAAGTTTGAAATCCGTTTAACAAAACTTTATTACCAGATATTAATTAGCTTATAACAAGCTTAGCAAACATGATCTAACAAGCTCTTAGGCTAGAATCAAAAATCTAATAATATCCTAACTATATTTTTGATTTTTATGAAAATTTTAAGACAAAAACATGAAATCCAAGTTCTAAACTGTAATAAGCAAAAACAAATAAGCAAACTATTCTAATAAGCACAAGTAGCTGAAATAAGCACAAAATAAGTAAGAGACAAGCAAATTAAACAGCTAATTAATCAACTAAACAATTTTAAGCTAGAAATTAAAGGACAAAAAGATAAATGAAAACTTACAGATTGTCTTAGCTAAACAAAGACATATGTGCTGAAATGAGCTTATCAACATCTCTGGCTTACCCTAGGATAAGCTAGTTAAGTCCTTGTGAGCCCTTCCATGATTGGCTCACCTTCCATCAGCTTATATGTCCAATTAGTCTAGGTATTTAAGTTTAGCTGATTTAAATCCTTTAGTATGATTAAAGCTTGATTAAACAAACTCAATCTCAAGCTTATAGACTTGAGAGAGCTAAAATGAGCTTATAACAAGCTTATGAAACAGTGGAGTATGTATTTGAAGAAATAAGAGCATATAAATGAAAACAAGATTATGTAAACTAAATGAAACTTTTATTAATGATCCAAAACTGATTACAAGAGATTAAAAAAAGTGAAATTACATTTTAATTAAAAATCCTAACAAGCTAATTTTTTACTTAAAGAAAAATATAGGAAAAAGAAGATGCCCCTTTGTGTGTGAGGTAAGGCTTCTATTTATAGCTCAAATGAGAAGCTTCTAGCCTTCCCATTCTATTAGACGCTCCTCTGCACCTTCACCCTTAGATCCTCTCAATCATTGTAGAGTTAATTTTGGCCATTAGATCATCTTGGGATCACACGGATTGCCAGCTTGGCAATCCGTGTTAAGACTCCTTGTGCTTTTTCTCTGAGTGAGTTAAGTGTAAGAATCATCATTTCTTGTACTTCTTTGCCTTAGCCATGATCCTCTCTTAGTGGGTTTAGCCAATAGGATGCGAGGAATGATGTAATTATTTTGCCATGTCATTATTTAATACTTGAATAGTCCTTTCTGCCCCTTAATTGAGCTTTGCCCTTTGTTTTACCCATGGGTGAATTGAAGAAGACGAATGAATAGTAACCCACCTTGGCGCCCTTTTTCTAACTAAAACAGGTAAAATTTGATTTAAACTTTGGGCTATTGGCAAACCAGGTCCTTCTCTTTGGTTTATGAATGTTTGGGTGTTTTAAACATCCTTCAAATATGGTAGAATTGGCCCCTGGACTTTTTATAAAAGGGAAATGGGCTTTAAGGTTTTGGGCCGGGTATGGGCTTTGGATCCGGGTGAGGTTTTAAGGTTTTAGGCCCAATGTAGGTTAGGGACCATTTGTGTAACTTTTGAAACTTAAGGGATTGATTTTGTGATTTTGGATTTTGTCCTTTTGTGATTGACTTCTGTTTGACCAAGGTTTGAATTTCTTTGACTGAAGCTTGACCATAGTTGACTTTTTTGACTTTGGCTTCTAGTTCTTGCACGCTCTTCCGTTCTCGTGTCCGTGTTTGCCCATTTTTTATGGTTTTTTGTGATTTTTGATATATCCGTACCTGCACACACAAAACACAAAAACAAGTATATTTTTGCCATTTTAAGTATGTTTTTAGTTATTTAGGGTCATTTTTGGTGTTAACGGATATGTGTATTTTACACTTATCAGTTATCAGTTAATTTAGCAGGTAAAGGACGTGTGTCATGACATTGTTTAGCATTCTGGTCAACCTCTCCTTCATTATTGAATTTAGGTTGCTCAGTATGCTGTTGTCCTGTAGCAAAGACATTGATTTCAGCAGTCGATTGTACCTCAGCCATTGGCTCTTCATCATATACGTGTTTGATATCAGCATCATCAGCGTCTACATCTTTCCCTGAACTACTGTTTATTTCCTGCTTTCAAGATTTTGTCCCACTGCTTTCTGTGTCAACCAAACTAGCATCCAATGCTTTACTCGTATCAACCTTTTCCTCTGTTGTCTTCATTTGTTTTTCATTCACCCTACTGTCATACTCTCTTTTATGTAGTGCTCTTTTATCAATCAACTTTTTAACATATTCCATGTGTTGGATCAGCGTATCATAGAATTCTTGAATCTCGAGTTAAGTGTATTCTAGAAAGTACTTGTGTGTCATTATAACATATTCATCATCCAAATAAATTTGTGACTTGATGAACGTCTGAAATTATGTCTTGAGTACTTTAAAAGCAACCATGGAGCCAATCTCTTGAAATTCTTCTTTGTCAAGTTTCTTTTCTAGTTTATCCATGTTTAGGAACATTGTGCCTGTGAAAGTCTTTACATCTTGACCAAAGAGTGTCGCAAATGCGCGTTTGAATCGACACTTGGTTCGAGTTCCTTTTAATTCGGTGTTTAAAAGAAGATTGAGGTGTGAATGAAGTAGACAAAAAGATACCATGCAACTCTTTTTCGTTTTGTCTTGAATTTGTTGCAATTCTTGTTCTTTCAAATTCGAACACGAAGATAAAGTATCTTTCCTTTCCATTTTACCAAAAATTGTGAAGTAAAAATAATTTGTAGGATCTTAAGTAGGTAAAGTGATTGTTGTTGTTTGAGTTCACGGGATTTTACAATTCTATTACTTAAACCGAGAAAAGAATAATCTTTTACAGGATTTTACTAAATCAAGAAGAAACCGTGAAAGAATGATTAAGTGTTGTGATTTGATTGTGGTTTTGTTGTTTTTGAATTGAATATTGTGGTTATGGGTTGAAATTAAGTCTAAAATAATAACCAAACCGTTGTCAACTTTTTAATAAACCGCTGCCATTTTCTTAAGTAAACCGCTGGCTAGAGATTTGTTGGGATTAAAAGTCTTCTTGAAGTTACTGCTGTTAAGGTATTAGTTACTACTAAGTATAAATTAGTGTTGTTAGTAATCTTAATGAAAAATATGCGAAGTAGTTAGTACTGCTAGTTACTATTGCTAGTGTAAGTTACTACTGCTAGTGTATATTACTACTGCTAGTTACTACCGCTAGTAATGTTAGTACTGCTAGAGTAAAGTTAGTACTGTTAGTGTAACTTAGTACTGCTGATGAAGATTAAAGAAAACTTTCTAAGTAGTTAATGTTGTTTGTTAAGTTAGTGCTGCTGGTACAAAAGTTACTACTGTTGGTGTTGAAAGTTAATGTTGCTGGTATAAAGTTACAACTGCTGAAAGATTACAACCGCTGAAAGGATAAAGACTGCTTAGAGAAAAGATAAAGATTGCTTGTGGGATATGCATGAGATATTTTTGTAAAAGATATGTATAAGTTATTTTTTTAGAAAATTATGATAACTTAGTTAAATATTGTAATCTCATTATGGCTTCTTGATGTATAAAAGGAGGACATAGGGTATAGAATTCTATGTATCAGTATCAAAGTATCAAATTGAGTTATTTATAGAATTGTCATAGCTTCAAGGTTTTGTAACCCTAACACTATTAAGAGTGTTCGTATTATATTGAGGCTGAAATTTTGGTAAACTGTTCGTATTATATTGAGGCT
>BQNB010099582.1:0-24891 GCA_026074375.1 Tanacetum coccineum | reverse complement strand
AACCTCAAAGTGATATCAATCCCATTCGTAGGTCCGCAAGGACACATCGTGCCCCAGATCGTATGTGTTTATACATCGATGCTGAGGAACACGAGTTAGGGGATCTCGGTAAACCCGCTAACTATAAAGCCGCATTGTTAGATCCTAAATCTGACAAGTGGCTTAATGCTATGAATGTGGAAATGCAATCCATGAAAGACAATGAAGTTTGGGAGTTAGTTGATCTTCCTCCTGACGGAAAAACCGTTGGTCATAAGTGGCTCTTCAAAAAGAAGACTGACATAGATAGAGCAGTACACACCTATAAAGCTCATTTGGTAGCAAAGGGCTTCACTCAAACCCCAGGGATTGATTATGAAGAGACCTTCTCTCCTATTGCAGAAATTAGAACTATTACGATTCTTATAGCCATAGCTGCATTTTATGACTATGAGATTTGGCAAATAGATGTCAAAACTGTCTTCCTCAATGGATATCTCAATGAAGAGGTATACATGGAATAACCTGAGGGTTTTGTTAACCAGAAATTTCCAAACCGAGTATGCAAGCTCAAACATTCCATTTATGAACTTAAGCAAGCATCTAGGCAATGGAATAAACGATTTGATGATGAAATTAAGAAATTTGGATTCAGTCAAAATCGTGATGAGCCATGTGTATATGTAAAAGCTAGTGGGAGTTATGTCACTTTCCTAATCTTATATGTCGACGACATATTGATCATGGGAAACAATATTCCAATGTTACAAGATGTAAAATTCTATCTTGGAAGATGTTTTGCTATGAAAGATTTAGGAGAAGCTGTATATATTCTTGGAATCAAGATCTACCGAGATAGATCAAAGCGATTAATTGGTTTATGTCAAAGTGCTTACATTAAGAAAATCTTGAAAATGGAAAATTCCAAACGTGGAACGATCCCAATGCAAGAAAAGCTGAAATTAAGTAAATCACAAGGAGCATCAACACCTGCTGAAATACAGCGCATGTAAAATATCCCCTGATGTTGCGTTCACTAAGAACATGACAAGTCGATTTCAACAGAATCCAAGTGAACTTCACTGGACTACTGTGAAGAACATTCTGAAGTATCTTCGCAATACTAAAGATATGTTTCTTGTTTACAGAGGTGATACGAAACGAGAGCTCAGGGTGTCTTGCTATACTGATGCTGGATATCTAACAGATGCTGACGACCTCAAGTCTCTGACTGGATATGTGTTCATTTTAAATAGAGGTGATGTTGACTGGAAAAGCACAAAGCAAAGTATATTTGCAACCTCATCTATAGATGTTGAATATATCGCTGCCTTTGACGCATCAAAAGAGGCTGTATGGATTCGCAAATTCATTTTTGGGCTTGTGTTGTTCCCACAATTGAAGAACCCATAAATATGTATTGTGATAATACTAGAGCCATAGCAATGGCGAGAGATCATGGAGTCACTAAAGGTGCAAGACATTTTCGCGCAAAAGTTCACTATCTTCGAGAAACCATAGAAATGGGTGATGTGAGGATAGAAAAAGTTGACACAGATGACAACTTAGCTGACCTTTTTACGAAGTCTTTAGCATTTCCTAAGTATTTTGAATTGACTAAGAAAATAGGAATGATACCAGCTAGTAGTCTCATGTAAATAGGTGTTTTATTAGTATTTAGATAATTTGGAATTGTAAGACATTTTTTATTTTCTGATGAATAAAGATACTTGATGTTTGTTTTCATTCATATGATAACTGTTATTCTATATTTGCATGTTTAATCTTTGAATGATTTATCATTCTAAATATATCCATTGTCGGTTAACAATATGGGAATATTGTTAAATAAGGCAAATGTGAGTGTTGGTTATATTCTTTGAATATACGGATTTTTCCCACCAAACTCATGTGTATTCACAAGGGATGCATATTGGATACCCCAACTTTTGAATATTTACTTTTGGATCCTCGTCATGAGTAATATATCGAAAATGGTTTTAATAAGTCATCCTTAGACTTGAGATACAAACAAGTTCTATATGTGTGGATATCACTTTTTGAGTATAAGTCAAACGTTATCCTGAATAAGGTAGTTATAAAGGTTATTCTTGGAAGTGATGTGAAGCAGCATCCACAACACTTGTAGTCAACAATGAATTTGTTCCTCCACTTGCAGAAAGATACCATGGGCCCTCTCCAGAATTAATCACATAATTGCCTGGCCGTGCCCAAAGGGTAATACAAGATGATCCTTGATTACATTTGGTAAATCTGAATTATTTCTATAACGAGAAACATAATGTTAAACTATATGGAATGAGTTAGGATCCATATCCATGGTTTAACAGTATCTAGAACAAAAGGATGATAAAAGCAAGAAATAGACAACCATTATAAGCTTAGATTGTTCCTGAAACTATATCTCAAGTATTTCTAATTTAAAGGTAATTATGTGTGTTGCTAGACGTTGCCAATTATCAGTATAACTGCAGCCTACTACTCCAACTCCCAAGTGGGAGCTCTTGGAATATGTTAGTCGGTTTCGCAATTTATACATTAGAAATACATGAGCTTATTGAGGGCACACGCGTTAAACACGAAGAGTATGTTTTACTTCACGAAAAGTATTTAAATAATCGTTAGTTACCGTTACCTTTAATAACTATTGTAACGAATATTTAAATAATAAACCGGGGGACTAAAATGGACAAAACCCGAACCAAGGGGATCCCATTGTTTGGCCGACTCCCATGATGGTTCTAGAAGGGGTGTTTGTTCGGCAATATAGAAGGGGAAAAGGAAACAATAAGGTTTTCTTGTTTGACAAGAATTAGGGTTGGAGTCCTATATAAACCCCCACCTCATACCTCATTGTTCATTCAATCAAACTCCTAAATCACTAGATAATTTTCGGTGCTCTTACTTTTCCCAAAACCCTAACCGAAAACCCTAAAACTCTTTTAGGATTTTTCGGTTTTCTTGTTTCTCTGTTATTAGCGATTCAAGATCACACATGGTGTTTGTTTTGGTGGTTCTCCTTGCTCAGCGATTACAAAACCCTAAACTAGGGTTTCGATTTATTTGTATCTGGTTTAACCGAATTATAGTAAAACCCTAATTAGGGTTTAACGATTTTCAGTTCAAGGTTATTCGATTTACTTCGTTTTTGGTTCTAGCTCAAAGGGTATGTTTGGAATTCGACTACAACACAAGGTGTTTGGTTCGTGAAGTCAAGGCTAGACAACTTGGCATACTTGGTTGACATGTTTGTGTGAGCAACCGTAGAGGCAATAATTTAACTGCTAACTCGTTTTCAGGATCTAAGGCTTAAATGTTAGTTTACTTCCCTTTTATTATGTGTTAATCTTTGTGCTAAAACTAGATCCATTCCGCTGCGTACTCGTAGCTAACTTGGTTACCTAGTTTGTTAAATCCCAACACATACAAGACCATGTATTTGACATAAAATTCTTACGTCACTTGACCATACGTGTGTTGACATCACTCAAAAAATTTACGAGCTCTTTATAGTAACAAATTAAAACGACAAAAATCATGGACAACAAGTTTTTTTTAAATGTTTAAATTAACGAGGAAACTCTTATCCAGTGTATCTCTTAGTGCATCATTTAGAGTGTGAACTAAGGGCTTGTTTCTTTTTTTTCTTGTCTACAAAATGTGTCCTGTTAGGTAGTGTGTCCTGTTTGAAGTTAGTTTTACATGAAAAAGGGATGTTTCTTTTTTTCTTTTGCTTAACATGTATGTTTTGTTTAAAATCACCATTTTATCCTTTTGTTTAAACAAGAATGGAAATACATAACTCAGTATGTGTATTGCCATCATCAATCAATTCTATTACCATATATACAAATTACATAACATTGAATTCTTGATGTATTTTTGCAATTAAAAGTAAAGATTTTGAATAATATGTAAATCAAACATACGATTCATTAAAAGCCCCAAATTAAATCAGGTAAACCCATAATCTTCTTTACTAAAAAATATGAAATTATACAAGACCATGTCAATCACAGATCCAATATTGAATCTTTTTTCTCAATTAATAGACTAAAAGCTTTAAAAAAACTACAATAATAAATACCAGTTGGTACCATCTTCTTCTTTCCCTATATTCTTACCATTAACAGTAGTTGTTAAAGCTTATAGTTAAGTGAAACAATGAAAAGAATTTGAGGGAAGTGATATCCAACTATCCAAGTGAGGAAACAAGCACATAGGCGAAGAAGTACATAATTGAGGAGAATGTCTCCGGCAAGAAGGAACGTAGGTTGAGTGATATGTGTGAAAACACATATCCGTTTTATGTCAAAAATGGCCCTTAAAAGACAAATTTGTGCTTAAAATGCTTGAATATTGCTTGTTTTGTCTATGTGATTGTGTAGGTATGGATATTGCAAAAATCTCAAGAAAACGGTCAAAACCGGACAATCACGAACACGAGAACAGAAGAGCACATAAAGAGCCGGGAGAATGCTATCAAAAGTCAACAATGGTCAACTCAAGTCAACCCCTGGTCAAACAAAGTCAACCACAAAAAGACAAAATCCAAAATCAGTCCCTCATATTTACAAAAATTGCAAAAATAATCCCTAAACCCTAACGGTGTTAAATCTTATAATTATAAGAGTTAACACCCGTTAACTCCTTATAACAAATTCATACCGTGGCCCAATTCCTTTTAACCAAAGCCCGAGGCCCAAAACCCTTATAAGCCCAAAGATATAACCCGGGTAAAAAGGAAAAGTCAAATGCCTTTTTATAAAAGAAAGTTACGCGGGAATTTCTGTTTCTACTGTTCACCCGTCTTCTACATTTTACCTCAAGGTCAAAATCAAGGGGCAAGTGCAAATTAAGGGCATGGAAGGGTAATTCAAGTGAAAAGGTACACGTTGGCAGAGTTATACATCACCAAACGCTTCCATTGGTCAATTCCCAAAAGGGAATGACACGCGTACAAGGAAGGAAACTACCAAGGATAGATTTTTGCACTAAAAGGAGTACAAAAGAAGCACAGGAGTGTCACATATCGGATTGCCACACTGGCAATCCGTGTGATCAAAATCTAATCCAACGGTAGATATTGAACACCAAATGATTGAAGGAATGAAGAGCCAGGATTGATGGGATCGTGTAACAAACTTTGGACCTAGAAGCTTCTCCTGGCAACTATAAAAAGACTCCTTCACTCTCACATGAGAATGTTGAATCTTCCTTTTTCCTTAAAAACTTTTAGTTTTAATTAGCTTATGTAATTTTCAGTTTTAAATGTAATTTTTTCTCTTTAAACTTTTGTAACTTTCAATTTCCAAAGTATTGTAATCCGTTTTTAGTATTAATAAAATTATCATTTTAAGTTTTCATAAGCTGTTTTCATTATTATGCTCTCATATTCTCAAACATTTGTGCTACTGTTTCATAAGCTACTAATAAGCTCATATAAGCTCTTTGAGTCTCTAAGCTCAAATTGAGCTTAATTCAGTCATCTAATTTACTTAAATCCTTAAAATCAATAAATTACCCTTGCTTAATGGATTTTGGATTTTTGGAAGATGAGCTTACTTTGGAAGAGCTCATATGGACCTTTACTAGCTTATCATTGATAAGTCAGAGCTTGTAGATAGCTCATTAGAGCCTTTGAATACCTTTTATTATTTTTTTTTTTTTTTAGATTAGGCTAAAGGTTAAAGTAAGTTTTCCATTTAAGCTTATGTCTAATTAATCTTAGTTCATTAATTGCTTAATTATTGCTTATCTTGCTCATTTGTGCTTATTAATGGGTTATTATGCTTATTAGACTTATTTGATAATCTGTTTTTAGTTAATATAACTTAGATATTCATTTAGTTTAAATTATCCTTAAAATCAATAAAAAAAGTAAAAATATTAGTGTAGCTAGTAGCTTATTGATTTTAGCTTATTGGATTAGTGTTTTTAGCTTTTTTAAGTCTGTTATAAGTTGTTTATTATCTAGTTATTTAGATTTAAGCTTTGGATTGCATTTCCATAAGTCCTAAAGGTTTTGATTCCTAGTTTAAAAGGGTGGTTGGCACAGCAGTACTAACTATAAGTTAGTACTGCTTGTGGCCTTTTGTTATTTTGTGTTTGTTTTAAAACTCTAATTTAGGTTTGTTTAAGCTAAATTCATAAGAGCGGGGGGGGGGGGTGTGTTGTTGTGGTGGGGGCTGTGTGAGGGGGGGGGGGGGGGTTTTGTAGGGGGGGGAGGGGGGGGGGGGGCGACTGTGCTCTTTGATTTCAAAAATCATTTTCAAAAGCAGTTTCAAATAGCCTTTTAGTTCAGCTCTAAGAATATACAAGTTTCATTCATTACAGTGCTTAATAGCTTACCTAAAAATAAGCTTAAAGATTTCTATAGGGTCTATTTGTTTTTAAAGATTTTTCTATTATGCTAATTATAATTTTAGCTTATATGGCTTGCTTCTTTATGCTTAAATCTATCTAGAGTAGTTTACTGAAGTTAGTTTTTTTTGCTGTACTTTTGTTTTATGTCCCCTGGAGCATTAATAAGGCAGTTAGTTAGTCAGCATTAAAATAAAAGCCTAGCAGTAGCTATCCTTTAAGTTAGTACAAGCTGAGCTTCCATTCAGCTTATTCTGCTTTAATATTTTCTTATAAGTGCTTATTATTGAATCCTCGCACTTTTGGCTTGGTGTCTTTTTATATGCTTATTATCTGTTTAAGATTAGTTTAATAATTTAAGAATTGAGGGTAGTTTAGCATATTTAGTCTTTTAAGTGGGAGCGCATTAAAAATTTAAAGCTAATCAGTACTAACGTCTAATTAGTACTGTTTGTGCACATTTGTGCTCAATTCCTTGCTTGTACTATTTGCTCATGGCTTTTTCAATTTTTCATATTAGCTTAATAGGTAGGTTTATCAACTTAGTGTTAGATAAGACTAATTTTATATAATAAAAGAGCTTGTTATTATAAAAATAAGGTTTACCGAATTTATTTCTTCGTGCTTAATATAATCTAGCCAGTAACAAAAACATTAATTTTAAAGTTAGAAACACAAAACCCGAGTCTTTGTCTCATTCCAATCCTAGTACCGAGAATAAGATCAAACCGTTGGATTCAAACCCACATATCACAAATCGATGGTGAATACCCTAGCCTCCGGTAATCATACTTCCCGGTTTATATACGTATTATATTATATATTTGTGAAGAATTTCCTTTTTACCTTTGTCCTCAAGGGTAAATTGGTAATTTTTCATCATATTATATATTTTATTATTACGTGTGTATAGATTGTGACGAATCAAATTTTGGCGCCGTTGCCGGGGATTTGTGATTAAGATTCTTTCGTTTGAAGTTTGTTGATCGTGATTTGAAGACCCTTTCATTTTTGAAAGTTTTGTTTTTGTTAAAAAATTAAAAATTAAAAAAATTAAAAAGTAAAAAAAATATTTTTCTTTTTAGTATAAGTAGAAGATTAAAAACAAAAATACAAAAATATTTGCTCTTTCAATTTAAAAAGTTACAAAGTTGGTAAAAGAAGACCAACAAATAATGCCTTCAATTGAGGTATTATCCATAATAAGTTCCCAACTCGAATTTAAGATTTAAAAACTTACTATTTTTGTCACTTATGAGATACGGCTCACCTTAAAAAGTAAAATTATTAATGAGCTACCGTAAATTAAAGTTTTGATTATATGGGTCAAGTTTGTCTTTTCCTCCCTTGTTGTCCCGTTAAAATTAGATAGTTGAATAAAACTGTTTAAAAAGGCCAAAAAATATTTTTTCTTAATATTTAACTATTTGTCCTTTTAAATAGTGCATGCGACTGAGACGTTCTAAATTATCCTAATAATTCAAACGTCAAAATCCATAGACGTCGGAGAAGACAAAAAGTTTTCTAAGATAGTCGAGCCCGAGATTCAACTATGTGTTACAACAATGGCTGAAGTAACAATGGAGAGCTACTCCGTGCCCCCCCTGAAAGGGTACGGGGAAGCTATATGTATTTACCATAAATCAATGCCGATCATTTTGAAATAAAGACGAATTTGCTGTCAGTTTGGTTTCAAGCTAAACCCATTGTTAATTTAACGTCCGGCTTCGAGAAAGAGAAATCATCATGACAGCAATAATAATAGTTTCAAGAGAATATACCTCGACATTTTAAACGATTTAGGTATGTTCCCTAACGAAGTGATTTAAGCTTATGATTTTCCATATTAGCTCGAGGGAGCCGCTAAAACTTTGGTACGAGATAAAGACAACCACCAAAGTCAATCTTGACTGGGAGGTATCTCGTTACAATTCGTGAACCAGATTTTTCCTCGGCCTATTGTACGAAAACCACTTCACTTAAATAATGAACATTCTTTCTCGATTTACCAACACCAAAAATTCGAGGAATAACTTTTAGTGAAGCATGGGAACAATTTAATGGATTTAGCTTAGAGCATGCCCCCATCACTGATTTTACGGATTTAACTCAGAGTTGATACCTTTTACAAACAACGGTTTATAACGAGAATGAACATGACTCCTTTAGATGTCGAGGCGGGTGGAAAACTTTTGAGTAAAACGACTAAGATGCTTTAAAACATAATTGAGAATAAATCAAAAGTTTCGTTATTACACGTAATGGATCACAATACTTCTAGGATGAATGCAACATTTCTAGTAAAACACGGATGAGAGAACGATAAGCTTGCGGATCAACTTTCGACCTTAGACGTAGATTGTGTATTTAAAAAAGATGTCACTGTGGTGAATAACTTGGGGCTCAGGTGGAGTCGCCTAGCACCGGTTACCAACACCTCTGTATTAGCCACTAAGAGAAACAAGTTGTGGTGCCCCAACAATGATATCAATGTCCGGCTCCCGATAACACTCCTGAGAGAGTTTGTGCTACTCACGGAACAAACAATCAAGATACCCCCACCCAACCGGAAATAGTAAACAAAAGGCAACCTACAACGAGAGGTATATTGCCTACCTGAGCCTAAAACAATGTGTCAAAATACGGTTTAATCAAGAATCATGGATCAAGACTAATTTTTAATTTAGGGAAAAATTTTCATGGAAATCAAGGTTTTTCAAAATCAAAATAATCATGCTATCAAAATTTACAAAACGCAGGGATTTTTCAAAACCAACCTATTCAAGTGCCTAATAATCACGTTCAACAAGAAATTTCAAATGATTTTTTCAAGTTACAAAGAGGAATAATGATCATACGTAAAGGAACAAAACAAAGTCAAATCAATTCATTGAAAAGAGGAATCTTAAGAAATTGAAATCAAAACACGAAAAAATCTCAACAGAGCCGTCCATGATGAATCAACAAACCACTTTACAAAATAATTATGCAAAACATGATTTGAGGATTGTTTCAAAACCCTAGCTACAACAAAGGTACTCATCCGAGTAAACACTCCCACACCCTAAGTGTGATATGAAAAGCGATCCTTTAATCAACGGCGAATTGCCGAGTGTGTTGCTTACAGTGACCCTCGATTCCTACTAATCCTTCTCCACCCCACGGACCGTGGCAACTGCGCCCCCCTCTGCCGCCCCCCTTCACCCTCTCCCTCCCCCAAACCCACTAACCAACGTGCACGCAGTCACCCACCACGGCGCAAACCCACATTTCCTATATTTGGAACCCGAATGTTTCGACGACTTTTTTGCCTAAAACCACTCCCGATTTCTGAATCCTATATGTCCGAAAGAGATATATACACCTAAAGCAAAAATCGCAGATATCCATCACACGTTGACGAGATAATTCAAAAGTACCTTGTGACAAAGCTAAGAACCAAATAGAGAGAAAGATCATTCAAAATCTTTCAAGATTTTGCGCTTCGACATTAGTTTCCGTGCGGATAGGGCTTTTACTTGTAGATGCCAAGATATGCTCTCTAGCTATTAAGAGTTGTTGCTCCATAATAAGGAAAAGTTGCTTGAGTTAGGCTAAGATACCATTGAACGATAATATGCACTGGCGAACTGCTGATCTCAAAAAGCATCCCGAAAATCTGTGGAGAACCCGGGGCGAAGTTTCTTATTCCATGTAATTTCCCAGGAATGGAGATGTATGCCACGCCTTGGCCGATCTGGCGCAAGCATAAATCTTATCTCTTCTATTCGGGAAACATCAACTGCTGCCGTGAGACAAGACACCAACACGACTGACAAATAATAATGCTTACCGATCAATTACATATCCTAAAGGCCAGCCTCTTCCGAAAGACGTATAATGACAACGGAAGTGTAAGAAAACCATTTAATATTCCTACCAACATGAGATGTTAGTCGGATTACGAAGGCCATGGATCCTTGAGGGATTCCTCTCATACATGGGAGATCCATTCGCGTGCGGACCGGGTCGTGAGTTGATGCTTTAATTTGATGTTTATGGAGAAGAAATAACCCTTCGGGTTGATAACGAAGCCTACCACTTTTAATCTAGATCAAACCACGAGATACTCCTCTACAAATGACAAATTCATAAACCGAAATTGACATCAAAGATGCAGTTTGAGAGCGTCTGCGTCTAGAATTACTCTAGGATTTCCTAATACTATTCTTTCTTCGGGTGGCAATCCCACCCCTGACGCTGGGAGAGCCATTTTACTTCCGAATTCATTTTGGAAGAAATTGAAGCTTATCTTAAGGATGATTCGATTTCACGCGGAAATTAATCATGGAGCCGATTTTCAATATCCGGAGGAAGATTTTGTTTATATTGAACAATTATAAATAATTGACCCACATCAACTTCCTCCAATGGACCTTAAAGCAAATTGAAGTGACCCGTAGGCAAAATCTTTAATATTTAAGAGCCACCCAGAAATGAGAGGTTAACAAGATTCTCATACTCACTTGAATAAGTCTTTCTAGAAGAAAACAAAAAGTTACCAATAATTATTGCAAAAGGTTTAAAAAAATCCATCCCTCCCCAAAGCACTACAACCCTGATTCAACCCACACCCCCCGCACGTTCCCAAGTCAGATGTACACCCAACACCCCGGGGCGTCACGGTGTAATACGCCCCACGGATAAATACTCCCGCCCGCCCACACAAGCACTCGGCCTAATCAACCCCCCACCGTAAACCCCGTACCCCTCCCTTTAAAACCCCCCCACCCCAACCACCTTACCACCCCCCTTCGTACCAACCCCCAGACAAGTCATGCCTGACAGAAAACCCGCTTACCGGCATAGACAGCCCAAGGTTTAGTCCAGTGCATTATGATCACCCACCGGTTTGCCAACCCCCGTAGATAGCCAAATAGCATCGCCAGCAAACCAAAAGCCCCCGATTCATCCCACTGTCGTTGAAGGATTAGAATACCACGCCAAACACGTCCCAACCCTGCATCACGCTCGTCCCAGACACCTTTACCCTAAACCTGTGATTAAATAAAGGAATCCGAGATAGAAGAAAGCAAGCGCAGGGACTGCTATAAAGGCAGAAAACTCCGGCATTCAAAACCCTTACAAGACCACCACCCCACTTCACCCCCCCTTCCCCGTACTCCCCCACCTAACCCCATCCCGTACTGCCCAAGAAAACCTCGACCTACGGCGCCCAAATGTGCAATACACCAGCACACGTTTACCCAACACCCCGTTATACATCATCCCCCATCTAACAACGATCACATCCCACTCCCCTGCCCCATGCCTATAAACAGTTCATCAAACACGCTTCTGAAAATTTTCGCTAAAATGAGTCATAACGAAGTACGCCAAACCCCAAACTCCAGAAGTCACCCTCCATATAGCCGCCCCGCCAACCTAACTACCAATGTCTCGAGGACTATCCCCCAAACCATATAGCTACGTGCCTTTACCAATATAAAACTTGCCCACCCCTACCCCGACGTGTCCTTAGTCGGTGAACTCACACGTAATCCCCAACTCAGATCACCTCACCGCACCCAACCCCGCTCTACCCAAACCGGTATATATAAGGCGAGATATCCAATTTCCCGTGCTCGGAAAAAACGGCCGATGTACTCCAAAACTTTTCAAAGAAAGCAAGACCAATGACTTCACCTACATGATAAGGAAACACCTAGCTAGTGTTATCTAAGGATTGTAATTGATGCTTTACAGACTCATAAAAGAAAGCTTACCGAACTCCAATACTTAGATATCCTGGATTGGAACCTACCTTTTCGAACTCATTTGTGATGCAAGGTGATTTCGCCGATTTGGTGTTGTTTTAGGACAAAACAAAGATGAAGCATTTTATAAGTCATATACAAATAAGCTACAAGACCATTGACTGCAGATCAAATTCATTACACTACCACGGAAAAGGAAATGCTTGCCGTTGTGTTATGCTTTTGAAAAAGTTATCGGCCAACAAAAAAAAAAAATCATGTCTTATCAAGAAGCATAGTGTATACGGATCACACTCATCTCGGTCATTTAAAGTACCTGTATAAACAAACAAGACGCTAAGCCGAGGTTGCTCCGGTGGGTTCTTCTCCTACAAGAATTTGATATCACCATCCGTGATAAAAAAGGAAGTGAGAACCTTGCGGCAGACCATTTATCTAGACTTGAGAATCCTCATAAGGGGGGACAAATTTGTTTTGGGTGTATTTTTAATAGAAAAAAACAAAGACATAAAATAGAACATTTTCCTTTAGAAACTCTTGGATTCTTCAAGTGAAATGTACCCCATGGTTAGCGGACTAAGCAAACACCATTCGGGAATTTTATTATCAAAGGAATGTCACTCAACAAAAGAGAAGGTTTTTTTAAGGACGTTAAACATTAAAACTGGGACGCTCCCTATCTTTTCGTACTTATAAACGAGATCAAATTATTCGATCGATTTTTGCATGGGGCAAGAACTCTGAGATCCTCAAAGCTTTGCCATGAAGACCCATCGGGGGCCCATCCATAGTGCCAATCTCACCCGCTCAAAAAAGTATTGATGCCGGTTTCCATTTTGGCCTACTATATATCGAGATGCCCCATACTATGATCAAATCTTTGTGAAAACGTTTCAAAAAGATAAGGCAAAATTTCACAACGAGATGAGATGCCTCAAAACGCTATCTAAGTTTGTGAAATCTTCGATGTATGGGGTATTGATTTTATGGGACCAATTTCTTCTTCAAGAGTAAATAAATACATCATCGTAGCCATTGATTATCTTTTGAAATGGGTTGAAGCAAAGGCGCTCCCCATAAATGATGCTAGGGTTGTAGTAAAGTTTTTAAAATCTCTGTTTGCCCGATTTGGAACACCTAGAGCTATAATAAGCGATCGTGGGACCCATTTTTGTAATGATCAGTTTGCTAAAGTAATGTCTAAATATGGGGTCACACATCGTCTAGCTACCGCTTATCACCCTCAAACGAGCGGTCAAGTGGAGGTGTCCAATCGAGGTTTAAAACGTATTCTAGAAAGGACGGTTGGAGAAACTGTGGGCCTCATGGTCTGACAACTTAGATGAAGCATGTGGCATTTTCGTACTGCTGCTATTTAAGACAACCGATTTGTATACAAGCTTGTTTTATATGGGAAAGTCCTTGCCATTTCTCAATTGAGTTAGAGCATAAAGCATACTGGGCTAAAGAAACAGCTAACTTCGATCTTAAAACCGCAGTGTGATCATCGGAAGCTTCATCAACTGAAGTAGACTTAATGAGCTTCAATGATCAAGTTTTAACGGAATTCTTTGATTTATAAAGAGAGGACGAAGAAGCATCACACTCAAAGAATCAAAAAACCGCATTTTTCAATGTTGGTGATCCGAGTTTTACTCCTTCAAACACATCGTCTTAAGATATTCTTCGGAAAGCTAAAACTCATTGACGGACCTTTCACATTACCAAGTTTTTCCATAACGGACTATGAAGTTATCAAACCTGATGGACCGAAACTTTAAGTGAATGGTCATCGTGGTAAAGCATTACTTGTAGGGACTTACCACCAAAGGGAAGTCCAGGATCACCTACTCCTCCCTAAGGATAAATGAATTCGGGGATCGAGTCAAGCTATGTGACTCGGTTACCAAAAACAAAGCGCTTCGTGGGAGGCACCCCATGCTTATCCATTTTCTATTTTCTAATATGTTGTGAGGAGGCTTGTACTCTTCCGTTTCCTGTTGTGTTTGTACTTGTGATTGTTTGCAGGATTGAACCCAACTTCTCTGAAGACTCTCGTGTTTGGTGTTTTGTCCCGGTCTACTCGAGCTTCCTAGCCTTTGCTTGCCTTTAGTTTGGGGAAATCCGATATCCTAAAGATTATTATCGTCTAACATTTATGTTATAGCACACTTAATAAACGGCTAAAGATTTTTGTGATACTTTCTTCATGTTTGAGTTATGCATTCGACCTTTTTGAGTTCTAGTATGGGGTTTTTAAGTCTTAGGCTAGGAAACATTGAGGACAATGTTTGATTTTAGTATGGGGTAGTATATCTTCGATATGATCTTGCCTACTTTTACCAGTTGTTCTCACGTACCCCGTTTTCCCACCAAAAATTTTCAAAAAAATAGGAAAAAAATTTAAAAATTTCAAAAATAAAATAAGTGTTTTGTCACAATTTTGACTTTCCTGCTGGGTAGAATAAGAGTAAATTTTGGCCCGATCGAGCGTGTTGAGCTCTAGCTTGTTCCTTAACTTTTAGGCTAAGCATTCGCGAAGAACGAAAAATGATAGAGTTAAGTATGAGTAGGATGCTAAACAAGGATTATTTAGAAATCTTAAGAGCTCATGTATGTAACTTGTTGCTTTTTCTCCCATAAGCTCTTAACCGGATTAATATACGTGCTGTTTTTGGAGATTAAACTTAAATCAACAATTTTTATGTAATATTTAGAAAAAAATTTAGTCTTAGTTCAAATTTATACTTGATTTTTTCAAAAAAAATTCTTCTTAAAATAAAAAAAATGATGATAAAATAATAAAAAAATAATAAAAGTTGTGGGCTGATAAAAGTTTACTACCTCTTGCCGACTCACAACCGATGTGGTAGTCTTCTAAAGAAAGCCCATAGTAAGAATAAAAATCCGAGACTGATAAAAGTTTGCTGCATCTTGCCGGCTCACAACCGATGTTGCAGCCTTCTAAAAGGTCGAGGGTTACAATTGCATAAATGTTTAATAGTTAAGTTTAAATTAATAAATAGATTTCTTTTTGTTAAATTCAAATATGCTTTTGTACTTTGACTATTCTATTTTATAAGCTATGAATATCCGGGAAACCTGAGAGTTTTTGAAACCTAAGGTCCGTGAGTCCCGATACTAGTCTCTGTGGGGTGTCAAAAGCCTGGTCACTTAGCCGCAAGGTTGGGATGTACCGAGACGAAAGTCGCTACATGGGATGATCTCGCCTTCAAACTCATTATTCTAAGGTGGAACGTAAAGCATAGTATGTTGCAAAAAGTTGATCCATGGTTGAAATTCATAATAGCACACTCACTTAAGATATAATAAATGTCGAGAGTAAAAAGTTCACAAGTTGCAAATATGAGTAGTGTTAGCATCCTTACTGATATTTAGCTATGATTTTGTTTTAGGCTTGGTTTGGAGTAAGTGAAAAGTCGGGGACGATGAATTTATCCTTTTTGGGCATTCTCGGATCGAAATGCATCTTGTTCTATGATCCCTAACAGTTATGGAAATAACGAAAGTCGAAATAATCTTTGTTATATTATTAAAAAAATGATGAAAAAGTTTTAGAAAAATAGGAAAAAAGGGTGTTTTATAACTTGTGATTTCTTAACTCTCCCCACAAAAGTCTTTGCTACTTTTCAAAAGTTTAGTTTAGGGAAGTTTTGAGGTATTTGGTTATAGAGCATATAATATTGCGTGAGGACACGCAATCGCTTAGTTTGGGGAATTTTGATATGTGTGAAAACACATATCCATTTTATGACAAAAATGGCCCTTAAAAGACAAATTTGTGCTTAAAATGCTTGAATATTGCTTGTTTTGTCTATGTGATTGTGTAGGTACGGATATTGCAAAAATCTTAAGAAAACGGTCAAAACCGGACAATCACGAACACGGGAACAAAATAGCACACAAAGAGCCGGGAGAATGCTATTAAAAGTCAACAATGGTCAACTCAAGTCAACCCCTGGTCAAACAAAGTCAACCACAAAAAGACAAAATTCAAAATCAGTCCCTCATATTTACAAAAATTACAAAAATAATCCCTAAACCCTAACGGTGTTAACTCTTATAATTATAAGAGTTAACACCTGTTAACTCCTTATAACAAATCCATACCGTGGCCCAATTCCTTTTAACCAAAGCTCGAGGCCCAAAACCCTTATAAGCCCAAAGATATAATCCGGGTAAAAAGGAAAAGTCAAACGCCTTTTTATAAAAGAAAGTTAAGCGGGAATTTCTGTTTCTACTGTTTGCCCGTCTTCTACATTTTACCTCAAGGTCAAATTCAAGAGGCAAGTGCAAATTAAGGGCATGGAAGGGTAATTCAAGTGAAAAGGTACACGTTGGCAGAGTTATACATCACCAAACGCTTCCATTGGTCAATTCCCAAAAGGGAATGACACGCGTACAAGGAAGGAAACACACCAAGGATAGATTTTTACACTAAAAGGAGTACAAAAGAAGCACAGGAGTGTCACATATTAGATTGCCACGTTGGCAATCCGTGTGATCAAAATCTAATCCAATGGTAGATATTGAGCACCAAATGATTGAAGGAATGAAGAGCCAGGATTGATGGGATCGTGTAACAAACTTTGGACCTAGAAGCTTCTCCTGGCAGCTATAAAAAGACTCCTTCACTCTCACATGAGAATGTTGAATCTTCCTTTTTCTTTAAAAACTTTTAGTTTTAATTAGCTTATGTAATTTTTAGTTTTAAATGTAATTTTTTCTCTTTAAACTTTTGTAACTTTCAATTTCTAAAGTATTGTAATCCGTTTTTAGTATTAATAAAATTATCATTTTAAGTTTTCATAAGCTGTTTTCATTATTAAGCTCTCATATTCTTAAATGTTTATGCTATTGTTTCATAAGCTACTAATAAGCTCATACAAGCTCTTTGAGTCTCTAAGCTTAAATTGAGCTTAATTCAGTCATCTAATTTACTTAAATCCTTAAAATCAATAAATTACCCTTGCTTAATGGATTTTGGATTTTTGGAAGATGAGCTTACTTTGGAAGAGCTCATATGGACCTTTATTAGCTTATCATTGATAAGTCAGAGCTTGTAGATAGCTCATTAGAGCCTTTGATACCTTTGTTTAGCTAAGGTTAAAGTAAGTTTTCATTTAAGCTTTATGTCTTAATTATCTTAGTTCATTAATTGCTTAATTGTTGCTTATCTTGCTTATTTGTGCTTATTAATGGGTTATTATGCTTATTAGACTTATTTGATAATCTGTTTTTAGTTAATATAGCTTAGATCTTCATTTAGTTTAAATTGTCCTTAAAATCAATAAAAAACCAAAAATATTAGTGTAGCTAGTAGCTTATTGATTTCAGCTTATTGGATTAGTGTTTTTAGCTTTTTTAAGTCTGTTATAAGTTGTTTATTATCTGGTTATTTAGATTTGAGCTTTGGATTGCATTTCCATAAGTCTAAATGGTTTTGAGTCTAGTTAAAAGGGTGTTTGGCACAGCAGTACTAACTATAAGTTAGTACTGCTTGTGGCATTTTGGTATTTTGTGTTTGTTTTAAAACTCTAATTTAGGTTTGTTTAAGCTAAATTCATAAGCTAGGATTAGGATAATTAGTTTTTCATAGGATAGGTTAAAATTAGCTTTTCTCAATAAGCTCTTTGATTTAAAAATCATTTTCAAAAGCAGTTTCGGATAGCCTTTTAGTTCAGCTCTAAGAATATATATAGTTTCATGTCTTTACAGTGCTTAATAGCTTACCTAAAAATAAGCTCAAAGAATTTGTAGGGACTGTATTGTTTTAGATTTCTATTAATGCTTATTTGAGAATTTCAGCTTATGGCTTGCTTCTTTATGCTTATATCTAGTCTAGAGTAGTTTACTAAGTTAGTTTTTGCTTATTTTGTTTATGTCCTCGGTTATTAAGGCTTTAGTGAGGCAAGCTTAAAAATGAAATGCTACAGTACTAACTTTAAGTTAGTACTGCTGAGCTTCTTTAAGCTTATTCTTGCTTTAATAGTTCTTATAGGTGCTTATTTTGAATCCTCAGCTTATGGCTTGTTTCTTTATGCTTATTTTCAGTTTAGATTAGTTTAATAAGTTTAGAATTATGGTCAGTTTTAGCTTATTTAGTCGTGGGAGCAGCATTAAAAATTTAGAAGCTAGGCATACAAATTTCTAAGATAGTACTAACTGTGCTTATTTGTGCTCATATCTTGCTTTGCTATTTGCTCATGATTCTTATCTTTCAATATTAGCTTATTAGTGTTAGGTTTTAGGCTATTAGGTTAGTAATCTAATTTTAGCGTTTTTAAGTTAAAATTTGGTTTTCCTTCATCGTTTTTGTCGTCGTGCTTAATTGGTTAAAAATCTGTTTATTTTAATTTTAAAAGTAGATAATCAGACAATCTTATGTCTTCATTCAAATCATTGTCCCGAACATCAAACGTGGTTCACATTTCACAAATCGTTGGGGGATAACGATCCGGGAATCATACTTCCCGGTTTATATACGTATATATTATATATTTTGAAGAATTTATTTTTCACCTTTGTCCTCAAGGATAAATTGGTAATTTTCAATCATATCATCTATTTTATTATTACGTGTGTATAGATTGTGACGAATCATTGAGCAGCGTTGTGGGGATGAGGTAGATAGGAACAAATATACTGGTGGTGATGGAGGATTTGAGGGTTGATTTTTGATTATGAGTGAAATACAAAGATAGCAAAGTTAGATTTGGCTTCAATGTCCTGGATAGAAAATAGGGTTTTTATACCTTTTCAAATTAAGGATGATTGTTTGAAATAAGCAAAAAAGAAACAAGAAGTATTTCCTGTTTGGGATGAGAAAGTTTACCAAATGGGCCATTAAGCTAAAAGTAAACGGCCCCTAACCCTTCGTGAGAGACTTACCCCTATTAGTGAGCACCTTTTCAAGTTCGAGTGACCTTTATTCAAAAGTTGGAATTGAACTCAAGCCTGTATCTCTAGAAGTTCTCATTTAATGGTCAACTGCATGTTTGTGATGAAAAATGATACCAACAAGATGAAAAGAGACCCGCCCGTTGCGACGGGTGCTAGTTAGTTGTGGAAATTTTTGTGCGGGAACTTTTTTTTGTTTACAGTCTCCAGGCTCCAAACAGTATGGAAGCCTTTCAGCTCGTACTGCTCACACTCCTAGATCTTCACGGCACCTCTTCCACATAGTATGCGATGTGGGTTGTTAAAGGGAGAGCTATTTTTATTTGCTTTTTCGAAGATAATTCATATTTGAATAATCAAACATTGGTAAATGAGCATGTACTTAATTCGCGTTGAGATTCCCGGCAAACGTTATGACGTTAACGTAACAATAAAATTGCGAACATATTTTTTTTCATTAATTTTTTCAAATAAAGTTTAGGGTATTTTATGTATATAGGTTAAGGGTGTGTTTTGAGAGTTTTTTTCTCTTTTTTCTTCTAAAAGCATATATTAAACATCAATTTTTTTTATAAAATCGTACGCACGTCTGAAGCATATCAATATTGAGCTCGTTTTGTTCGTAATCCATAGGCCTTTATGTCGTTATATTTTTTTCATTTAAAAAATTGCTACATATTTATTAGATATTTGATAAAACGTGAGAGGCTTTTTTGTAAATTTTCTTTTTAGTTATTCTTTTTTGGATGTTCTCTCTTTAGTCGAAAGCCACACTAATGGACTAAAAGAATGACCTAGCACTATTTTATCACCATGTGTGATGCTTTTTAGTATAGTGTGAGCCGAAAGCCACACCGATGGACTAAAAGAATGGGTTAGCACTATTTTGTCCTCATGTGTAATGCTCTTTAGTATAATGTATAATAAAAATAGTGCCCATAATTTATAGACAAGAAAGTTAATGAGTATTGATGACACAAGTAATTCTTGATTATGAACCAATCACTTAACCATAAAAGTTTGCATGACATTTTGAGACCATATAGACAATGCTATTCATTTTACATAGTAGCATTTCATAAACTATCCTACACGATCAACTTAAAAATCCCTAACAAAATATTGATGGGTACATCATATGGAACCATGACCATCTTGCCATCTTGGAGATCAATGTCTTAACCGTGACTCCTCCAACTTTCATATTGTTGTTGTTACGCTCGAAACATCATTTTGTTATACGCCTTTAACTTTGTGATTGATGTATAAAGATGTATACTTGTTTTCGCTAACATAAATCATGATCAAGTCTTTTTTCTTATAAATATTTTATCAAAGTACACAATTAATTTTGCACATAAAAATTTGCATAACAAGAATCAATAATTATTTTTAAACAAAGAAAAAAATACACATTAAAACATTAATCAAATCTATGTTCCAACCGTATATAACACTATGTGTAATGGGTGGTTGACCTTGTGATCTGTCGCCACCCACAACGCGTCCCCCCCCCCCAAGTGAGGCAATAGAAAGACCCCTCCCTTTTGGGAAAATGAGTTTAATAGTCGTGTAGTTGACCGAAGCTATGTCACACATAAAAAAACCCAGCAGCTCAATTTTTGACCGTTGGGAGACATTTTATTAAAAAAATTTAATATATAAATTAACTTACCGTATAAATACCCTAATACTTTTCCAATTTATACAAACTTTCAACCCAAATCACTATACACACACTTTAAGCTTTTCAACTCAAACAAATGAATTTTGATCTAATTTTTGTACTGATACATATGAAAGAGTTAATAGTATAACCTTAGAGTATTTAAAATATGACGTTATGCTTATTCATGCTTCTACTTTACAATCCGAAAAAACCCAAGAAAACTAATGGATAGAGACCGTTACGTTGATCATGATCGTCTAGTGGCGGCTTACTTCGCTGAAAACCCAATGTACAATGAATGAGTCAAACATTATTCACACCCATTTTTTGAATATTAACTCTCAAT
Source organism: Tanacetum coccineum (assembly GCA_026074375.1). NCBI lineage: Eukaryota > Viridiplantae > Streptophyta > Magnoliopsida > Asterales > Asteraceae > Tanacetum > Tanacetum coccineum. Next base: position 3,836 of record BQNB010099582.1, on the reverse strand, counting down.
ACGCCGTATTTTCAACAAGGTATTTATTGCACGTGAAAAGTTGGCATTTCCCCGTTGATGAAATGTACCTCTACAATTTGTCAATTAACATACATCGGCGTTCGTGATGCTATAGACAAATATCTGGAAAGTGATGAGAAAACTTCTTGTGATTCTTTCAATGCTTTCTGTAAGGGTATTATGGAATATGGAGAGTGGTATATTGCGAAGGCAATACCGAAAAAACTCTATGCTTTTCATGAGGAGAAACCTAGGTATTCTAGGATGTTACGAAACATTGATTGTACGGATTAGCCGTGGACTCAATGCTCAACTTCATATCGTGCTCAATTGTGTAGGGGTGATCACCTATCAGATTTATTCATTTTATTGGAAGTAGTTGCCTTACGAGATTTATGGATTTGACATGCATTATTTAGTGTTTCCGGGAAGAACAATGTCGTGAACGTTATACTTCAATCTCCTATTTTTAACGATCTCAAAGACAGGAAAACACCAAAGTTTTAATTTGTGGCTAACGACGTGACTTATAAATGGGGATATTATCTTACCGACGAGATATAATCGAAATGGGCAATTCTTGTTAAGTCCATTTCACAGTCAGGCTCAAATGATACGAAGTGCATAAGGTACAAGAACGTGTGTGAAGCATCAAGGAAAGACGTTGAACGAGCATTTGGCATCCTAAAAAATTAGGCTATGATAAAAACTCTTGCATGGTCGGACAGTCTCAAAAAAATTATGGATTTGATGTACATGCACATCATATTACATAATATGTTATAAAAGACAAAGGGGGCGAGATCTCCTGACTTTTATCCGGAGGACAACATTGTGAAAATGATTTCATACGAGCTTCTGAAGAAATGTTACAAGTTATTAGATGTATACACTACGTGGAAACTCCTCTAAATCTTAGAGCCAATTTAGTGGAATATATTTGGTGTCGAATAAATGAACACTAATTTTCTTTTAATGAATAATATTTTATTTTATTTGAATCGACAATGTAATGATTTTTAGTTATTAATGAAAATTTAACTTTAGTGTTTAAACAATAGAAGAAAAAAAAGAAATGATTGCCGTCACCATTATAGGCATTTTATCATGTAGATGATCCAAAAGAGAGACATTTAAGTTGGTGCTAATGTAACAGAGGTGACATGCGGTCATCGTTACATACAATCTAATGTTTGAGACCAATTCTATAATAAAATTAATAGTTACATCTCATTATCTTAAGGGAAAATAACAGAAATACTATGTGTCAATGCAAAATATGAAACGAGTTGATGTTACGATGTTTTAAATCAAGCCACGACACCTAATGTTCTAATATGTTTAACAAGTTAGCTTCTTGTGGGTACATAAAATGTTTACATTAGCGAATTTTATAGAAATGATCCATTGGGGGTCGTGATCTCTTGCAGAGACCCAGCAGGTCTAACTTTTCCTACATAACTTTTTAAATCGCGCAAGGTATGGAGTGATCATGGTGATCGACACGTGTCATGACTGGGTTGAAAGTAGTAGTTTGAAATAAAAGAAACAAAATTATAGACACGTAGGATGATCGTGCAATTTTGATGGTGATTAAAAAAAATTTGCATTGTAAAATGTGCACTATTAATTAAGTTTTAGGGTTTAGTTTCATATTAAGGTTTAGTGTATATTTAGGGTTTGTTTTTTGAAATATAATTATTTCGGCTATCTTTGCGAATGTTTTTGCATATCGATACGTTGTTTTAAATTTTCTTTATTTGCTCATTTGTGTTGTCTTTGATGAGCTCTACATAGTGAAGTAAATTTTATTAGAAATAGTTTAAATATGCATAAGATATGATGTTGCAAAGTGTGTCACTTGGGCGTATTTAATTTTTTTGGGTACAATTGTATAACTATATTTTAGTAATTTTAAAAGTTATAATTGAAAGCTTAAAATTAACGGTAGTCATTAAAAGCATTACAACATGAGAACCACCAGATATCTAGAAGAGTACCTGGCCAACCTTATTTAGACAATTTGAAAACATAAAAACAACAACAAACAACGACATACATGGTTAGCAAACTAGTGTGTTGATAAAATATAATGCCTAAAAACATTATTAATATTTTTCACATCTTTACGTTTTGATAATCACAAAATATAAAAACATTCAATGTAAAATTAAACGTAAACAAGTAATTAGTATTAAATTTTCATTTCGATAATTATATCACTTAAAGGTATGAATAAATAAATGCTTAATGCATTTTATGATCAAAGGAAATATTTATTCAACCTCAAACTTTTATAAAATGTTGTAAACATTTTTATAAACATTACAAAACATTTTCTACAATTAAAAGAAATGTTTTATTCAAAATAAACATTTTGAAATTCAAATTTTCGGACCTAAAACGGCTAGAAAAGTTCCAGAAAATTCCCCCTACATAAAAGACAAACTAGGGAAGCCCTAGTCTAGGGCGGCCCCCCTTAAATACACGGGCGGCCCCCTTATCTTTGAGGGGACCGCCCACCTATTTAAAGGGACCGCCCATAGGTAGACGCTCCCCCAGAAAGTCCTATAAATACTGGACTATTCCCCACTATTTTCTCACCTTTTGCACTTATTCTTTCGGATCAAAAATAACCCACACATCTCATTAAAATCATTTGATCATTTAATCATAAAGCTTTGTTTCCAAGTGATCCAAGCTCAATTCCTCAAGTGTAAGAGAAGAATACTTCCATCATCAAGTGAAGAAGTATTACACCTCAAGTGTGTATTGCAATCTTGTTGCATCCATATCATAACTTGTAAATCATTTGTAAATCTTGTAAAGTTGTATAGTAGATAGATCTTGGTGATTGTTGTAAGTATAGTTGAATCTTAGTGATTCATCCAAGTTGTGATAGTTAGGTGTGAAAGTAGAAGTGAAGTAGTGAAGTAGTGTGGTGAAGAATACTAAGGCGTGAAGAAGTTGTGTAGTTGTGAAGTTGTGTTGTGAAGTCGTGAAAGTAGTGAAGAAGTTGTGAAGTCGTGATAGATTGGTTCTAGCTAAGATTAGAACTCGACATCTAGCTTAGTGTCGGAAATTGATATAAGCGAAAGTTGTGTACGGTTTTCTCCGCCATAAGGGAGTTTGTTGACATAGTGAAGAAAACTCTCGAGTTAGGTGCTCGAGGAGTGGAGTAGGGCGAAGAGGTGCTTCGTAACCGAACCACTATAAATCCTTGTGTTGTGGTTTGATCTTTCTAACTCTTATCCATACTATCATATCAATTATGTAGATAAGCATATCGTTTATATTGTGCAAGTATTGAATTCACATAAATTCGAATCTAGAATTTTTACAAACACTTTTAAACCTTAAGTTAAAAAGCGGTAAACTATTCAAGCCCCCTTCTACTTTTCCACAATTGGTATCAAGAGCCACGTTAAACAATATTTTTTAAAATAAAATGTATTTTAAAACTTGAATCGATCTATAGAATCAGAAAAATATTTAGAAGGGCAATCTATGCAAAGACCACCACAATTTGAAAGTGATGGATTTATTTATTGGAAAAATAGATTCAAAACTTATGTGAAGTCAAAAGATCTAGATCTTTGGCATGTTATTACCGATGGTGATTTTCTTCCCATTCAATTTAATCCCGAAACTAAAAAGGATGAAATTGTATCTTTTCACAAACAAAATGATGATCTTAAAAAGAAACTTGCTAAAAATAATGAAGCCAAAATGGTAATTTATAATGCTTTACCACGTAAAGAATATGAAAGAATTTTTATGTGTCAAACCGCAAAGGAAATTTGGGATACTTTGTTAATCACTCATCAAGGTAATAA